>JAKZJZ010001529.1:0-27015 GCA_022702705.1 Papilionanthe hookeriana x Papilionanthe teres | reverse complement strand
GGTTTTGAGTTAGTTCATTTAAAACAGCTCTAATTGGCTTAAACACCCAAAATGGATCTCTAATTAATTAGAGCTAATCATACATCAAATTGACTTGAAATCAATTCTCCACTGACCTTTAGGATCAGAGGAACCCACCATAAAAATTTGAGGTCGATTAGACTTGGTTAGCCCTACTAATTGGGTTGATTAAGCCATTTAGCTATTTTAAACTTTAAAAATTTATAACTTTCAAAATATCTTTCAAAAATTCACCAAATTGGTTTTGGAGCCTCTCTAATATCAGACGGATTTAAGAAAATTAAAATTTCAATTTTCTAAAAAAGTTGATTTTTAATATTATTTTAATATTTTAATAATTAAAAAATAATAAAAATCACAAAAATAATAAAATTCACCAAAATGTCACATTTTGAATTTTAATCACTTAGGAACAAACCCCATATTTTTCTTAGGTCTATTTAGTAAGATATTAAATTTTAAAGCTCTAGGGTAATTTTAAAATTAAAAAAATGTATTTTCTAGCATTTTCACTAAAATAATTATAATAAATCATAGAAAAATCAGAAAATTGTAAAATTTGATTCTCTGATCTCCTTGATATCAGAGAGATTTTTATAAAATTCATTTTTCAACAATTATTTTATTTTTAAATTAATTAACACTCCAAAACTTAAAATAATTATAATAAAAATAATATAATTCAAAAAATCACCAAAATTGGTCCAAGTGGTCCTTTGGTCATTAGAAATGTCCCCTAATTTTCTTAAGGACAGAAACTTTCCCTTTGTCATGTTATTAAATTTTCCTTGGAAATCTCTATTTTCCACCAAAAATAATTATATAAATAAATTAAAAACAGAAAAATCATATTTTCTCCTCTCATGTCTTTATTGACATATGAGTGAAGTCATATAAAAATTTCAAGTTCATTTGAGTTCAATTTAGTGAGTTATGAAATTATTAAGCTTAAAGGGCAAAATGGTAATTAAAATTTTAACCTTTAATTAAAACTTTTGGTTTAATAAAAAATTAATAAGTAAAATATTTGATCCTAATCTGATTTGGATGATTGAAATTTAAATAATTAAAGGGTAGAAACCCATTAAACAATTTAAAGTAATTAAACCTTAATTAAATAATTGATTAAATTTGGAAGAATAAAAAAATTGGAATTATTAAAATAGGGATATTATTAGGAAGAGATTTATTCTTTAATTTAAAAATCCCTAAATTAATTATCTCATTAATACTCAATTCTTAATTAAAATGATAACTCAAATTCAAAACATTAAAAGACTTAATCATTAAACTAAAATTAAATTATTAAACTCTTTTAAAAATTTGAAATAAAATTAAAAAAATTAAATTAAAAATTAAATTAAATTAAGTAAATTAAATTGGATTAAATTAAATTAAATTAAATTAAAATTAAAAATTAAATTAAATTAAATTAAATTAAATTAAATCAAATTAAATTAAAATTAAATCAAATCAAATTAATTTAATGTAACATCAAATCAAACTAAATTGAATTAAATTGAATTAAATTAAATTAAAACTCAATTAAATTAAATTAAATTAAATTAAGTTGAATTAAATATAACATCACCAAAGACATAAAGAATTCGAAATAAATCTAAAATAACTTGAACAATTATTCCAAATTTAAACTCATTAATGGAAATTAAACTAAATCACAAGCAATTTGAACACCAATTTACTCTCAAAAGCTTTAGTTATCATAACTCCTAAACGAATATTAAATGAAATGTTACTTCACCTATAGGATATTCAAATGTCCTAGTTCATCGAGCAAGATAACAAAACTTGAGATTCTTGGACGATTAATTCATTTGTATAATTAAATTCATTTGGACTTAAAACAATTACAGCAATATTGAAAAGATGTTTAAGATTCTTCTTAAACACTTTCTCAATATGATAGGATGCTTATAAGAACAATTGAATTTAATTGTTCTTTGATGAAGAAAATCGTCCTCAAACTAAAACACGAGGAACTCAGACGTCATAGAAATGACTATGCTATAGGATTAGGAACTTGGTAGAAAACCATAACCCTTACCTTAGCTTTACTAGGAACTTGCTTAAATAATCTAATTGTGTTTTAAGTGCGGCTTGGGATGACGGGAAGACCCTCCGAGTACGCTTTTATTTTATTGCGATTTACATTATTGCAATTTATTTAATCGCATCGCACTTACTTTTCTTGCATGATAAACAATCGTTGCATGAAAACCCACACCTTTAGGATAGTCCCTAAAGCTGAAACCAAAACTAAGTTAAAAGTCATTGCAAGATAAAATTCACCTCCATGACATTTCGAAATATAAAACAACTCGAAATTTAATCACAAACGGAACACAAAACTACGATTACAATTAAATTAAAACGTCCTTTTGGATGATCGGGAATACCTCGGATGATGTAACCTACGTGTTCGTTAACGGGATTTCCCACGGTCTAAATGAAAGTGTGGAACTCATTCGATTGAGTTTAGCAAATTCATCCGGACTAAGTGAATCCGATAAAAATAACGATGCGGAAGGATGGAACCGTGAGATCTTAACCGGTGTTGTTATAATCAACTTTAAGATTTGTTTTAAATAAAACATAAAAAAAACACTTGGAAATTAAGATTTTCTCTAAACCAAAACACTTTTCTCATCCCCTGATTTATGACTTCTAAAACTAAACTTCTGCAATAACAAGGAGCTCGGAGCATGGTGGGCGAGCACGGCCATCGTCATCGCAGAAACACGAGTCTACTTCGGCAAAACTTTCCTAGAATTAAATAACAAAGCCATAGGACTTCGAGGTAGTTTGCTCAGTGCAACATAAACCCTCAACTCTTCGTTAGGCATTTGCATCGCAAATTAATCCCTAACCGGTCTTAGGATTCCGAGGTAGTCGTCGGATACGACATAAACCCTCACATCTTCGAAGCTATTTGTATGATTTTATCATACAAATATAAGTCCTAATTAATTAAAATTGGCAAGATTAAAACATTAAATAAACGAGTAGGACTTTCCTAAATCTAAGCGAAACAATAGGATAGTCGGGAAATTACCGAAGTTCACTTCGAATCTGTGATTTCTCCTACCTTTCTTCCTTTGAATTCTCAAAATAAAAAAAAATGTTCTAAACTTGATCCATTCCCTATTGAAATTCCAAAATTCAATCCTTTGAAAACTTAAACTTTGAAATTCTTGAGAGCAGAATTACTGGTTATTATCGAGAGTTTTCTTAGGTGATTCCCGTCACTTAAGATGTAATTAACTATAGGGGCTTGCCCTTATAGGGAATTTTAAAAGAACCCAGGTAATATAAACCCTGTTTAATGCTTTCATATTAAGCGAGGGAATTTGTCGGCTTATAAAATTGGTTCGCGGACCAAACGGATGTCACAAATCTTCTAGTTTATTTAATCGAGCCCCACCGTCAAGCGGTGTGTCCATCCTCAGGGATAGATACACGGTTTGTGGTGTGGTGCTCGTTTATATAAACTATTTGGGATGTGAGATCGGTTTAATCTCATATCTTAAAACCTTCAAATTTAAAATTATTTTCAAAGTCAAATATTACTTTTCAAAATTATTTATTTAAATTAAATTAAAATTCGCCGACAACTTCTGTTAGACGACCCCTTTTTTTAAAAAAATAAAATAAAACACACAACCTAAAAATATGCCGACAGTGGTGGCTCTCAATTTTGACCCCTTCTGGTGGCTAGGCCGGCTGGCAAGGACAGAGGAGCTGGCCATGGGTTAGTTCAACCAAGAAGTAGGGTTTAATGGTGATAAACCAGGCAATGGGGGATTTTGGATGAGGCAAAAGGTGGATTTAACCATTTAAGGGAAGAGATCCCTTAAAATGGGGGACTCTTGGTCCATGGATCACTAGCTTGGGCTAGGTGGATCTAGGGTGGTTCCTAGGGTTCACTTGGTGGCTGTGGAAAGGTTGGTTTAGCCACACTTGGTTCAATTTGGTTTAATTAGGCCATAGGTTCAAATTGGCTCACTTGGGTTTAGGTTAGGCTAGCTTGGGTTTGGGTTTGATTTAGGTCCAAGTTTCTTGAGCAACATTGTAGAAATGATTGCCATGAAGAACTTTTATGAAGACATGTAAAGGTTTTGAGTTCAATTGGAAGGTCAATTAGGTGGATTTAGGGATTTTGGTCAATTTAGGCAAGGTTGAATCAACTTGGGTCCAAGTTGGGTTAAGGTGGGGTTTAGACCCAATTGAAAGTTTCAAATGGATTAAAAGAATGTGGTGAAGAGTTCCCAACATCAATTGGGAAGAAATTTTAAGATTAGACCAATCAACTTGGTAGATTTAGGGCATGGATTCACTTTAGGCTAAAATGGGGCATTTTTGGGTTTTCAAATAGTTTTAGGTTAAGCTTAGGCTCAAATTGAGGCAATTTAAGGTTGCATAGGTTTCATGGGCATGTCATAGAAAGCTTAGGATTGAAATTTATGGAAAAAAGCTTGGTATTAGGTTAATCGGGGGTTTTCGATTAATTAGGCAAAATTGGGGATTTTGGATTTCAAATGGAATTGAACTCAAATATGAATCAATTTGGACTTATATTTGGTTTAGATTGATATTGGGGATGTTTAATTAAAGTTTATAACTGAAATTGGGCAAAATTGAGGTCAAATGGGTTGGTTTGGTTTGACATTAGGTCCATTTAGGTTAAAAATGGGTCAAATTGAGGATTTTGATAAAAGTGGGTTAAATTGGAAAAATTTGCATATGGTGTAGTTAGACAAAATGAAATTGGGAATATTTGGGATTTTCTGGAATTTTTCGAGAATTTCTAGAATTTTTTTGGATTTTTGGGCTAAAAGTGTATTTAGGGTATTAAGAGGTTATTTTGAAGGTATTAGGGTATTTGGTGGATTTAAGAGGTGAGAATTGTTTCAAAATTATTTTTAGGACTTTTGGAAATTTTGGGTGATTTTTGGGAAATTTGTGAAGAGCTTGGTGGTTGTAGAGGTATTTTAGGTAAATTTGGGTAGGTTTGAGGACCCAATGTCAAAACCAGAAATTTTGGCAAAAATGGTATTTGATTATGGTTGGGGAGTGTAGAAAAGCTTAGAGTGAGCCATGGACCAAAAAGGTGTTCATTTTGAACATCTCATTTGTTGTTCCTAACCCTCGTAGCCAATGTGCAGAGGTTTGGACTTAGCCGCTCGAGTGCTCTAATGAACCGGGAGTCGGGATTGGGTAAAGATGGTTCGGGGTTTAGGATGAGTGTGGGAGTGCGAGTGTGTGTGACAACCGGCCCTCACCGAGACCAGAGGCCACCGAGGCGGTCCTAAAGTTTAAACATCCTATAGGAATTCATCTTTGTCTTCTTACACATTGGTCCCAACCTTCCAAGTGATTTGGAGGTTGATGACCATCTATGTAGGATTCTAAAGAGAATCAAGAATTGGTTTGAATTTCTAAAAGATGGGTTCAACCTCTAGTTCTCTAGGATAGTTAAGGAAAAGTCCTATGGCTATATCCTAAGCACTAAAAGGAAAGGAGGGAACCTCACCAAAAATGAGGTCAACGTGAACTTGCAAACATACCGCCAATAAAAAGAGAAACTCAGCAACAACAATATGGAGAGTCTGATCAAAGGAACGTATGAGAAGCAGAATGCACCTGCGAGTTTATGAAATAATTCGTTCAATGATGCTTGCAAGATTTGAGAACTCATATCACCAACCAGATGTCTGTGCGGCTTATTTTTTTTTAGGTCGTGTTTTATTTTGAAGAGGGGTCGCCTAACAGAAATCTGTCGGCGAATTTTTAATTTAATTTAAATAAATAATTTGAAAAGTAGTATTTGATTTTGGAAATAATTTTAAATTTGAAGATTTTAAGATATGAGATTAAACCGACCTCACATCCCAAATAGTTTATATAAACGAGCACCGCATGCACAAGCCGTGTATACTATCCCTAAGGATAGACACATCTGCTTGATGGTGGGGCTTGATTAAATAAACTAGAAGATTAGTGACATCCGTTTGGTGCTGCGAACCAATTTTATAAGCCGACAAGTTTCCACTGCTTAATATGAAAACATTAAACGGGGTTTATATTACTACAGGTTCTTTAAAATTCCCTATAAGGGCGAGCCCTATAGTTAATTACATCTTAAGTGACGGGAATCACCTAAGAAAACTCTCGATAATAATCGATAATTACGCTCTCGAGAATTTGAAAGTTTAAGGTTTTCAAAGATTGAATTTTGGAGTTTCGATAGGGAATGGATCAAATTTTTGGAACATTTTGTTTTGTGAATCCGAAGGAAGAGAGGTAGGAGAAATCAGCGATTCGAAGTGAACTTCGATAATTTCCCGACTATCCTATTGTTTGTCTTGAATTTAGGAAAGTCCTAATGTTTATTTGATATTTCAATCTTGCCGATTTCGATTAATTAGGGCTTATATTTGTATGATAAAATCGAAGCAAATAGCACAGAAGATGTGAGGGTTTATTGTCGTATCGGACGACTACCTCGGAATCCTAAGACCGGTTAGGGCTTAATTTGCAATGCAAATGCACTAACGAAGAGTTGAGGATTTATGTTGCACTAGGCAAGCTACCTCGAAGTCCTATGGCTTGGTTGTTTTAATTCTAGGAAAGTTTTCTTTGAAGTAGACTCGGGTTTTGCTTGATGACGATGGTCGTCTTTGCCACGTATGCTCAGAGCTCCTTGTTGTTGCGAGAGGTTTAGTTTTAGAAACCATAAATCGGGGGATGAGAGAAGTGTTTTGGTTTAGAGAAAATCTTAATTTTCGGGTGTTTTTTTGTGTTTTAATTAAAACAAATCTTAAAGTTGATTATAACGACACAGGTTAAGATCCCGCGGTTCCATCCTTCGGCATCGTTATTTTTATCGGATTCACTTAGTCCGAGATGAATTTGCTAAACTCGATTGAATGAGTTCCACACTTTCATTTAGACAGTGGGAAATCCAGTTAGCAACACGTAGGTTACATCATCAGAGGTATTCCGATCATCCAACAGGACGTTTTAATTTAGTTGTAATTGTAGTTTTGTGTTACGTTTGTGATTAAATTTTGAGTTGTTTTATATTTTGAAATGTTGTGGCGGTGAATTTTATCTTGCAATGACTTTTAACTTAATTTTGGTTTCGGTTTTAGGGGCTATCCTAAAGGTGTGGGTTTTCATGCAACGGTTGTTTTATCATGCGAGAAAGTAAAATGCATTTGCTGATAAAGTAAATTACGATAATGTAAATTGCGAAAGTAAATTGTAATAAAATAAAAGCGTACTGGAGGGTCTTCCCGTCATCTAAAGTTTGCACTTAAAACACGATTAGCATATTTAAGCGAGTTCTAGGTAAAGGCTAAGGGAAAGGTTATGGTTTTCTACCAAATTCTAATCACTATAGTTAGTCGTCTCTATGACGTCTAGGTTCTTTGGGTTTTGGTTTAAGGACGATTTTCTTCATCGAAGAATAATCAAGTCGATTGTTCTTATAAATATCCTATCATATTGAGGAAGTGCTTAGAAGAATCTTAAACATCTTTTCGATATTTCCAGGGATTGTTTTAAGTTCGAATGAATTTAATTATACGAAATGAATTAATCGTCCAAGAATTTGAAGTTTTGTTAACTTGCTCGATGAGCTAGGACATTTGAATATCCTATGAGTGAAGTAACACTTCATTTAATGTTTTATTTAGGAGTTATAATAACTAAAGCTTTCGAGGGTAAGTTAGTATTCGAATGATTTGGTTTAAGTTAAAGAGTTTAAATTTGGAATAGTGTTGAGTTGTTTTATATTTAATTTCTTTTATGTCTTAGGTGATGTTGTATTTAATTTAACTTAATTTAATTGAGTTTTAATTTAGTTTAACATAGTTCAATTTAATTTGATTTGGTGTTTAATTAATTTGATTTGATTTAACTTTAATTTAATTATTTAATTTAATTTAATTTAATTTTAATTATTTAATTTAATTTAATTTAATTGTTTAATTTAATTTAATTTAATTTTAATTTAATTTAATTTAATTGTTTAATTTAATTTAATTTAATTATTTAATTTAATTTAATTTAATTATTAAATTTAATCTTAATTTAATTTATCTTTAATTTACTTTATTTTTAATTTTAATTGAAATTTCGAAAGATTTTAATAATTTAATTAAGTCTTTTAATATTTTAAATTTGAGTTATCATTTTAATTAAAAATTGAGTATTAGTTGATATAATTAATTTAGGGATTTTTAAATTAAAGAATAAATCTCTTCCTAATAAAGATCCCTTATTTTAATAATTCCGATTTTATTATTCTTCCAAATTTAATCTATTATTTAATTAAAGTTTAATCATTTTAAAATTATTTAATGGGTTTCTACCCTTTAATTATTTAAATTTCAATCATCCAAATCAGATTAAGATCAAATATTTTACTTGTTGATTTTTTTTATTAAACCTAAAGTTTTAATTAAGGATTAAAGATTTTAATTACCATTTTACCCTTTAAGCTTAATAATTTCATAACTCACTAAATTGAACTTAAATGAACTTGAAATTTTTATGTGACTTTACTCATATGTCAATAAAGACATGAGAGGAGAAAATGTGATTTTTCTGTATTTAATTTATTTATATAATTATTTTTGGTGGAAAATAGAGATTTTCAAGGAAAATTTGATAACATGACCAAGGGAAAAGTTTCTGTCCTTAAGAAAATTAGGGGACATTCCTAATGACCAGAGAAGCACTTGGACCAATTTTGGTGATTTTTTGAATTATATTATTTTTATTATAATTATTTTGAGTTTTGGAGTGTTAATTAATTTAAAAATAAGATAAATGTTGAAAAATGGATTTTATATTTTTCAAAAATCTCTCTGATATCAAGGAAACCAGAGAATCAAATTTTGCAATTTTCTGATTTTTCTATGATTTATAATAATTATTTTAGTGAAAATGCTAGAAAATACATTTTTTTAATTTTAAAATTACCCTAGGGCTTTAAAATTTAATATCTCACTAAATAGACTTAGGAAAAATGTGGGATTTGTTCCTAAGTGATTAAAATTCAAAATGTGACATTTTGGTGAATTTTATTATTTTTGTGATTTTTATTATTTTTTAATTATTAAAAATATTAAAATATTATTAAAAATCAACTTTTTTAGAAAATTGAAATTTTAATTTTCTTAGGTTCCCCTGATATCAGAGAGGCTCCAAAACCAATTTGGTGAATTTTTTAAAAAGTATTTTAAAAGTTATGAATTTTTAAAGTTTAAAATGGCTAAGTGACTTAATCAACCCGATTAGTGGGGCTAACCAAGTCCAATTGACTTCAAATTTTTATGGTGGATTCCTCTGATCCTAAAGGTCAGTGGAGAATTGATTTCAAGTCAATTTGATACTTGGTTAATTCTAATTAATTGAAGACCTATTTTAGGTGTTTAAGCCGATTAGGGTTAATGCGAGTGAATTAACTCAAGTCACTATTTTTCCTAGAGTTCTCTGGTCATAAGGAACATCACCAAATATTTCTAGAATTTATTTCACAACATGCTAATTTTTGGAATTAAAATACTCAAAACATGCAACATGCATTTGAAAAATAAATAACTTTTCACGGAGATGGCCTCGACCTTGGAAAATTCGGGGAATGTTCCCGAGTTCGGAGGCTTAAGCCTACATGGTCTCATGCCATGGTGAATTGTATACATGCATGGAGAATTAAATGTATGCAGAGAGTAAATAAATCATAAAAAATAAAATACTTAATTAAATTAAATGATTTCTTTTCCACATTATTCTCCTACTATTCAGCTGAAACGAGGGTATTTTTATTTTATTTTTCGATTTTTCTACACGGAGATATGAATTTTTGAAGTTTAGGGAATTAAAAAAATCGAGAAAATCCCTAATTTTCTACTTATCCGAGTCGGCGCCGGCGCATCCTCGACGACTCCGAAAGGCCGCGCGGCGCGCTCCCGTTCGACGCCGCCACTCGAGTCGGCGGCCGGGCCCCGCGGTTCTCGTACGCAGTCTCACGGTCCGACGCCATCCGAGCCGTCCGTCCGCGCGTGTATTGAATGGACGGCATCCGTTCATCGTCCCCGAGTGTTCTCGCCCGAGAGCGCGTCCGCACTAAATCCCTAAGATCTCGCTCGATTCTCGATGGATTTTACTTTCTCATACTCTATGGATTCGTCTTGAAGAGACGAACACATCTATACGGTTAACATGCATTGAAACTAAGGCATTTGAAATGGAGAATCTCCAGAAGCTCGGGATGGATAGTTAACTCATACCTTAGCTCAGAGAAGTGTGGCTTCGATCCGAGAGTTGTTGCACCTTCGATTGGGTCCCGCGAGCTCCGGATGAAGTCTCTCGGTGCAGTGAGTTGCCTAGCTATGAAAGTGACCACGATCGATCACAAAGCTTGGAGGTGGAGCAGCCTGGGTGGCTCTGGAGATGGGGCTTTCGGTGGGAAACTTCTCCTCTTGGTCCGGTGAAGGTGTAGGACCGGTCGATTTGAGGATTGGCTCAGCTGTGGCAAAGTGTCCTGGTTTTGGGTGGAATTTCGGTTGAGAAATTGGGCTACGTTGGTGGGGATTAGGGCAAATTGACAACGGGGATCAAGCGCTCTAAGGATGGTGAAGGGTTTGGAACAATTTTGGCGAGTTTCGGCGGGGTTTGTGCTTGGCTCCTCTCATGGCCGAGAGGGTGGAGTTTAAATAGAAGCTGGTGGGAGGCCTCCAGGGGGAGTTAGGGCTTGGGATCGGTCGCTGCACGGTGAGAGAAGATCGGCCATTGTGACCAGCTAGGGATGGGGCGGCTCGGCGAGTGAGAATTTCGATGTTGGCTCACATGTGAGCTCTCGGCCATGGTGTTTTCCGGCGGCACGGTGGCCGGCCGGCCGAGCATGGGTCACCCTCGGGGTCGGGTGGGTCGAGGGCTGGAGGTTTGTGCAATCGATTGGCCATGGACATGTGTAAAGGCTTTGATCCAAAGTGGAATGGGGCATGGCTAGATTTGGACCTAAATGGGTCAACCCACCCATTTGGGCTAGGTGCTACCACCCAAGGCCTGGTTTAGGGCTGAGGAGAAAGTGATTTGGATCGGCTTGATTAGTGGGGTCAAGTCACGATCCAAGTACAATTAGGCTTAAGCATGGTTTAGTGGAATCATGTAAGTGGTTAACCACCTTTAGGGGTTAAGGAAAGAGCCTCCTCCTTTTGCCCAAAATGGCATGGTGACATGTAAAGAGGCTCTCATGGCTTGCATATGGCTTATGCATGGCTCCATGGCTCCATTTGGCTTGGGAAAAGTAAAGTCAATTTCATGGAAATGGATTTAAGGAAAATTTTGGTATTTAGGGGTGATTTGGCATGAGGCTTGATTTGGAATTATTTGATGATGAATTTAGGACTTAGGGATGATTTTAATTGAAAGTATGATGAGGGGAAATGTCATATGGGCCTTGGAAGAATTTTGGGCTTTTTTTTAAAAGGGTTTTAGATGGAGCTTTTAAGATGGATTAGGAAAGTGGGCTCTTGAATTTTAAAATGGATTTTGGGATGAAATTTTGTAAAGAGGTTGGGCCAAATAATTATTGGGTTTAGCTCATGGATGTGTCATGAGTGACTTGAAGCAAATTTGGGGTAGTTTGGACTTGAATTGGGTTGGATTTGAATTCTTTTGGTGAATGGGCCAATGTAGGTCAAATTGGGCTAACTTGGGCCAATGTTGGGCTAGGGTTGAAATTGATGTAAAATAAATATTAAGAAATGTTTATGGGAGTGTTTCAAAGAGGTTTTGGCTTTGGTTGGGTTTTAATTTTGAGGTTTGGGCCTATTTGGGTTAGATTTGGGTTTAGGTCGAAATTGGGCTTTTTGATTTTGGGTTGAATTTGAGTGGGGTTTGGGTCAAAATCTTGGGCAAATCATGTTAGTGTTTTGTTTATGAGGATGTTAAGGAAGGTTTAGAAAAGATTTGGGGTTAATTGGAGTTGAATTGGGTTAGTTTGGGCTAAGTTTGGGTCATGGGTCCAAATTTGGGCTTTAAGGCCCAAAGTGAAATTGGATCCAAATGTCAATCAAATTGGACTTGGATTTGGTCTAAATTGGTATTGGGAATGTTGAATTGAAGTTTAGAATTGAATTGGACCAAAATTGGGGTCAATTGGGTATGTTTGGTTTGACATTGGGTCCACTTTGGGTTAAAATGGGTCGATTTGGGGGTTTTGACAAAAGTAGGGTAAATTGACAAAATTGGCCCATGGTGTAGTTGGACAAAATGAAATTGGGAATATTTGGGATTTTCTGGAATTTTCTGGGAATTTTCTGAATTTTTGGATTTTTAGGCGAGAAGGGTATTTTGGGTATTTGGAGGGTATTGGGGGGTTTTCTTGGAATTTTTGGTATTTTTGGGTATGGATGATCAATTTGAGTGATGTGGAGGTGTTTGGGATTGATTTTGGAAAATTTTAGGTAATTTGGAGATTTTGCGAAAATTTGGGTAATTCGAGGGTTTTGGGTAGGTTTAGTAGGTGTAGGGTCCGGGGTCAAAAATTGAAAATTTGGGAAATTGAAGATTGGGTGAATTTGGGTGGGGTGAAATCATTTTGGTTGAGCCGTGAAGCCATTTCAAGCCATATGAGCCATGAAAGGACTCGTTTGAGGCATTATTTATGTTGTTCCTAACACTCTTAGCGAGGGCTTAGGGGTTAAGGACCATCCATGTGAATCACCTACATGAGTCGGGAGGTCGAAGTTGGGTATGGGTGTGGTTTTAGGAAGTGTGTGGAAACGTAGTGTGTAAGTGTAGTGTATGTCGGCCTTCACGGACCAGAGGCCAGCTGGAGGCGATCCTAAGGCGAAAGAGTCACTATAGGAACTCATCCTTTAAACTTCCATATTTGATTTCAACCCTCTAGGTGATTAGGGGTCTATAGTCGAGTTTGTGGAGTTTGCGGGGAGTTTAGAAGTGGTTTGAATTTCTAAAAGGCGGGTCCCGATTCTAGTCCTCTAAGATAGTCGAAGGAAAAGCCTGAAGGCTAGATCCTAAGCAGCTAAAAAGAAGAAAAGGAAGACCTCATCAAAAATGAGGTCGACAAATGGACCCCCGATAGGTGTGGTGAGTGACGGAGCACACCGCGCGTATTGGTGTTGGCCGAAGCGATCGAGCACGACCAAGCACTGAGATGTCCGAGTGACGAACTTAGGACGAAGTAGAAGAGTTCTGGCTGGGGAGTGTCAAGTATATCTGCGGAACTGGAGATTCTTGAACTCTCAGCTTGGGGAAAGGAAAAGGAGGTGAATCCCGAATCACATGATGCGGGGAATTTCGATTTAGATTCTATTTTGCTTCGATTTATGTCTTGATGTGTGAGTTTAAATTTTAGTTTGGAGTTTCAATTTAGATTGAAGTTTTGTCAAAATTAATTTGAGGGATTTGATTTGAAATGAAAATTAGGATTTTTGAGGTTTTAGATGTAACATCTCCAACCTCGAAAGAAAATTGAATTGATTAGATTGAATAGTTGCAATGAGAAGAGATCTCAGAGCAAAGCGGTGTTGGATGTAAAATCCTTAACCTCGAGAGTTTGATTTTGATGTGATGTATTTCATTGCGATAGGGAAAAGATCCTAAAGCGATGCGGTCTCGGATGTAAAATCCTCGACCGAAAGGTTAAATTTTGATGTATTTCGGTGCGATAGGAAGAGAATCCTAAAGCGGTGCGGTCTTGGATGTAAAATCCTCGACCCAAAGGTTTGAATTTTGATGTATTTCGGTGCGATAGGAAGAGAATCCTAAAGCGGTGCGGTCTTGGATGTAAAATCCTCGACCCAAAAGTTTTGAATTTTGATGTATTTCGGTCTGATAGGAAGAGAATCCTAAAGCGGTACGGTCTTGGATGTAAAATCCTCGACCCAAAAGTTTTGAATTTTGATGTATTTCGGTGCTGATAGGAAGAGAATCCTAAAGCGGTGCGATCTTGGATGTAAAATCCTCGACCCAAAAGTTTTGAGTTTTGGTGTATTTCGGTCTGATAGGAAGAGAATCCTAAAGCGGTGCGGTCTTGGATGTAAAATCCTCGACCCAAAAGATTTGAATTTTGATGTATTTCGGTCTGATAGGAAGAGAATCCTAAAGCGGTGCGGTCTTGGATGTAAAATCCTCGACTCAAAAGTTTGAATTTTGATGTATTTCGGTGCTGATGGGAAGAGAATCCTAAAGCGGTGCGGTCTTGGATGTAAAATCCTCGACCCAAAAGATTTGAATTTTGATGTATTTCGGTGCGATAGGAAGAGAATCCTAAAGCGGTGCGGTCTTGGATGTAAAATCCTCGACCCAAAAGTTTGAATTTTGATGTATTTCGGTGCTGATAGGAAGAGAATCCTAAAGCGGTGCGGTCTTGGATGTAAAATCCTCGACCCAAAAGTTTGAATTTTGATGTATTTCGGTGCGATAGGAAGAGAATCCTAAAGCGGTGCGGTCTTGGATGTAAAATCCTCGACCCAAAAGTTTTAATTTTGATGTATTTCGGTGCTGATAGGAAGAGAATCCTAAAGCGAGTGCGGTCTTGGATGTAAAATCCTCGACCCAAAAGTTTGAATTTTGATGTATTTCGGTGCGATAGGAAGAGAATCCTAAAGCGAGTGCGAGTCTTGGATGTAAAATCCTCGACCCAAAAGATTTGAATTTTGATGTATTTCGGTGCTGATAGGAAGAGAATCCTAAAGCGGTGCGAGTCTTGGATGTAAAATCCTCGACCCAAAAGTTTTGAATTTGATTTTGAGACTTGAAATGCGGAAAGATTGAATTTGAGATTTGGAAGGATGAGTTTGAACTCGATTGAAATTTGATTTAAGATTTGATTTGAAATTTGAAAGATCGAGTTTGAAACTTGATACGGATTGGATTTGGAATTTGATTGAGGATTTGATTTGAGATTTGGGAAGATCAAATTTGAAATTTGATCGAGAGTGGATTTGGAATTTGATTGAGATTTGATTTGGAAGTTTGGAAGGATAGAATTTGATTTTGAAGTTTGAAAAGATTGAAATTTGATTCGGAATTTGGAAAGATTGAATTTGAGATTTGTGTTGATTTCGTTTATCTTTTAATGGTTCAAATTTTATTTTGTTGTTTATTTAATGTTCATGTGAACTTGGTGTTTGTCATTTTTCAGATTTTTTTTTAAAAAAAAAAAAAAAAAAAAATTTCTTTTATTCTCTTTTTTTCTTTTACATTCTTTGTTCGAAGTTCGTTTTAACTTTAATGGCGTTTCCCGATCGATTTGCACTAAAAGAGGTGAAGGCCAAAAACGTGACATGGTCACTTTCATTCCAATCATGTTGAAAATACGTCGTACGACTCGATGCGGAATATATTTCATACAATCCATGTAGACTCAAACGAATTGTGTATGATCTTTGTTGATCCATCGAAAGAATCATCCGTCGAAAAATCCATGTACGAATAGTGAGGTACATGGTCGATAACATCACCTTCCAAGCCATCCTTGGCGAGGATGCGAAGCTGGATGTACATTGGAGGTGTGATATTTCCCATGTAACTCGCGGCTCGTAAGGCGGAGGTTCTACAGCTACGGATACGGTTGGAAATGGTAAGGTATTTTCGTTGTCGTCCATCCTCACGAAAATGCGCGAGATTCGCTCCACGGCACCCACAGTATGCGATGCTTTGCGATATACGCTCCGTTACCTTGCGGTATCATGACGGAACCCACCGGTAAAGGTATCTTTCTCGGCCCTCGGAACTCGCCGGGCACTGCTATCCGGAGGTCGGATCCGAACATGATGTTGCACTCATTCAGAAAGAGACCGTGCGGAAAGATCGACGAAGTCGTGGTGATCAATATGTGGGGGTATGCGATCATCCTTGTTTGTAGATGTTGATAATGCAACTATTGGGTATGCGATCTGCTGGCGGTACCCTCCATGTTATCGATCTTTTCACCATTCTCTTGATAACTAATGGCATCGGATCTACTTGCCCATGACGAAGTATCCACGGTGGGTTTCCCTTCTGTCTTCGACGAAGTTGTAGCGACATCCGCATTGTATTGTGATTCTTCCTTTCCACAGCATCCATCTCGGGGTTCGAGTATGTATTTTCCCTCGGGCGGCTGCTCGGCCCATTCTTTTCGGATCCGGATACAGTCCACGATTTGCTTGTTGTTCATACTACGAGAATACGTCGGTGTGTAGCTCGAGGCCTTCAGTATGTTGATTCTTCTTCCTTTAATCCTCTCGAAGTATTCGAAAGTTTTCTTTTCGACTTTCGCATCCTCTCCGGCTCGTATTCGGAATGATGCAGCAGATGGCGAGGCCTTGTGACATATTGTGGGATATATGGTTCAATCCTTCACGTTCCACCGCATACCTCGGCTCCTCGGGGATGATGTACGTCGGGACATCCCCGGGGTTAGCTTACGCAACAAGGTCATGCACCTTGCGGTGGTTCTATCCGGTGGCGTGGTAGCCTTCTTTCTTCGATCTTACGGGAGATTTCCCAGTTCTTTACGTTATTCTAGGAGCTGGCCTCCTTTCTTCGAGTTCTGGTGAGCCGGTGTCCTTGAAGTGTATGTCTTGGCATTAGCAGTATGTCTCGTTGCGCTAGTCCGCGGCTAGTTTTGTTAACATTTTACGGATGCGGCGATTCTTATTTCTTCGTTGCGTGGTGTGAGAGTAGCCCTCCGAACTTCTTGAATCTGCGGGCGCGGCGGCGACAAGCCTGCCCTCCGTCGTAGTGATTACGGACTTCATTTTCTTATCTTCTTCGGTGTTTGCCTTTCTTTTCTTGTTGTTGGATTGGTGGCTTGGGCCACCCACTTTCATCATTCGTACGTCGAGGCAGTTCTTCTCGGTAGCTTGGGACCCGGTCACTTTCCTCGTCTTGTAGGCGCTGCGGTGCGAAATGCGAGTCGATCTCGATTATCGCTCCATCTTTCACCCTCTTTTCATCGAGTGCGAGGCTTACGCCATTCTTAAAGTTCGAAACCGACCGCCGTTCGACATTTCCTGCGAAAAGACAAGGAAAAGGATCGGGGGTTGCATCTTAAGAACAAGAACATTAAGGAAATGTTTATTAAAGATACATTTTTTTATTATTCTTATATTTTGAAATTTAACGGGAATGAAGTAGGATAAGATGAGGGAAGAGATCTTGATTTGAAAAGAAAACAAAGGAAAACTTAATTATCATGATTTTATTTATCTTAGCACATTTTATTATTTTTGGGTTCGGACCCGATCACAAGTAATTACTTCACTTCAGTGTTTCTTAGGGATGAAGAATTCATTCCTTCGAAACATCGAGGTAGCGTAATATTTTTCAAGTATCGTCCGTTGATTGGAAGCATATGTCGTTCTCCTCGGCGATTCAGCTATGTGGTAGGAACCTCACGAGTATCTTGCTTGACCACGAAACGGTCCTTCCCAAGTGGGTTCAAATTTTCCTCTCTATCTTGCGGTGTGCAGAATAGGTCTCTTGAGAACGAGAACTAAATCACCTGACTTTGAAGGTTCTTGGGCGGACCGGTTTGTCATGGGCTTGAACCATCTTAGCTTGGTATAGTTAAATTACGATTGCGACTGTGAGTCTTTTCCCTTCCAAGCTTTCTAATTCTTCGAGTCGTAGTCGGCGTTTTCTTCGTCGTGATCTTGTTTGCGATTGCAGTACGAGTGAAGGAAGGCTGAACCTCTAAAGGTAACACTTGCCTCGGACCCATACACCGGAGCGTAAGGTGTAGCTTGAGTAGGAGTTCCGAAGGTTGTCCGGTAGGCCCATAAGGCTTCTAACAATTTCTCGTGCCAATTTCTCTTATTATCGTCCGGGGTTTTCTTTAAGATTTGAACGAGAGTTTTATTAAAAGCCTCGGCGAGGCCGTTTGCTCTTGGGTAGTAAATTGTTGAGTATCGCGGTCGATTCCGTGTCTCCGACAAAATTGTTGATTTGTGTGCTTCGAATGCGGCCGATTATACGAGATGATCTGCGCGGCACTCCGAAACGGTAGACTGACTTGGTTCTTGAAAAGCGTAGCACGTGGTGTGCTTTCACTTCTCTGAAGTGGAGCGCATCGCCCACTTGGAAAAGTAATCTGTAAGTACAAGAATGAAACGATGTCCTTTTGAAGATGGTGGTTCTATCGGACCCGCTATATACGTGCTCCGACATTCGAATGGCCACGACGCGATTGTCGGGTGTAGCACATTTGGAGGTTGGTGTAGAACTCACTCCGTGCACTTGGCATTGATGGCCGGCTCTTGGCGATTTTCATGCGATCGGTCATCATCGAGGGCCGATAGTAGCCTAGTCTTTTAATTTTCATTTTCATCTTTGGACCCGTGGTGAGCGCCACGAGCCACTGAATGCACCTCTTTAACAATTTCACGGGCCTCGGACCCGCTCAGGCACCTTAGCCGCATTTGATCGAAAGACCTTACGTACGATGTGTTGTTTATTAATGCGTAGGACGGAGTTCTTTTCTTGATACGATGGAGTTTAGCGACCTATCGTCCGGTAGCTTTCTGTTTTGCGGGTGATGTATCGATAGGCATCGCCAATCTTACGTGTTTTACATTGCTACTTCTGTATGATTCTTTTTCTTTTTCGGTTTGTGTATCATGTACATGTCGAGCTGTGATAGGACCGACGTCAGAGTGAGCTGACACTTCACTGATTCATCTTGCGAAACGAGCAAATTCTTTTGCGAGACAGGCTAAAGCATCTCTGCTAAAGCATTCTCTTTTCTAGGAATTTTGTAGATTGTCACATTTGGAATGCGATTACAACATTTGTATGGCATCTTGGAAGTATTGTTCGAGTCTTGGTTTAAAAATTCTGTATTGTCAGCGATCTGTTGAATGATTACTGTGAATCCCGTAGATGTTGATGTCTGTTATCCCCAGTTTGAATGGTTAATTCCAATCCAGTTATGAGGGCTTCGTATTACGCTTCGTTGTTTGTACACGGTTACGTCGAGTGGTAGGAGTATCTTAACATCCCCAGCTCCGGTGTTATAAAGATTAGCCGATTCCTGCCTTCACGGGACACTTATCACTTGCGATTCTTCGTCTTTGTGTCTTGAAGATGCTCCGTCGAAATACAATTCCCGACGTCGATCATCGGGGTCTTCTAAGTTCATTATTTGTTCATGCGCGGATCGTCGTTGAGAGGAGATTCGGCGGCGAAGGGTGTCTTTGCGAGGAAGTCTGCTAAGACTTGTCCCTTTACGGCACGCGAGAGGCACGAAAGTTATATCGAATTGCGATAATATCATTGACCAGTCAGCGAGTCTGCCGGAAAGTGTTGGACGAGTCATCGAGTATTGCGATGGATTAAATTTCGAGATCGGAGTTGACCTTATGAGAAAGCATGTAGTGCACGAGCTTTTGAGCGGCGAAGATCGGGGCCGAACAATGCTTTTCAATTGCGGGATACCTTACTTCCGTCGGGAGTAAACGACGGCTTAAGTAGTAAAGAGCATTTTCTTTACCCTCATCATTGACACAGGTTAACGGGGCTCCGAGAGAGTCGTCTAGAGCCGCGGTGTAAAGTATCAGTGGTCTACACTGAGGCTAGAGTTGCTAAGACGGGAGGTGTCATTAAATATTGTTTAATGTCTTCGAAGGCCTTCGGCATTTCTCTTCCCGAATAAATTTGGCGTCCTTTTTAGCTAGTGCGAGAAAGGCTGACACCTACTGACGGGTTTGAGATAAAGCGTCGAAGATATGCCGGCTTCCTTGAAAAGATCGTAGTTGTTTTAAGGTTTTGGGAGGCGGCATTTCTAAGATGGCTTTAATCTTCTCCGGATCGATTTCTATTCCACGATGTCGGACAACGAATCCTAAGAATTTCCGGAGGTGACGCCGAAGGCGCATTTAAGGGATTCATCTTAAGGTTAAATTGTCTTAATCGTTCGAAAACAATTCTCGAATCATACGGGTGGTTTTCCTTTACTTTGCTTTTGATGACGACATCGTCCACGTAGCACTCGACTTGATTGTGGATGAGATCATCAAAAATTCTTGTCATTGCTCTTTGGTAAGTTGCTCTGCGTTCTTCGGTCAGAATGGCATCACGGTGTAGCAAAATACTCACGATCGGCGTTACGAATGCTTTGTAAGCTTTTCATCTTCTGGAGCCATTTTTATGCAGGTTGTATCTACGAAGATCCATCCGTGAATGAGAATATTTCATGTGTCGAAACGATATCGATCATCGAGTTCTGGAATCGGTAGAGGGAATTCATCTTTTGGACATGCCTTGTTTAAATCTACGAAGTCGCACTAAATTCGATACGACCATTCTTCTTTACGGCGGTACTACGTTGGCTAGCACGGGTCGGGTATTGTTCTTCGCGGACAAATTTAGCGTCTATTAGCTTTTTAACTTCGGCTATGACTTGTTGTTCGATTTCCGGACGCATTCTTCAGGACCTTGTGCGGCCAGGAGCAGTAGGATCTGCTCCTAGCTTATGGTGACTGCGACCACAGGGCTAATCACGGCATTTCATCGTAGCTCCAAGCAAAACGAGTCTTTAAGTCCATTAACAATTTGATTATTTCTCCGGAGTCTTCTTTGTTGAGTAAGGAGCTAACAAAGGTAGGTCGCAGGCTCTTATGTTAGTACCTAAGTTAACTTCCATTAACTCATCTATTGTAGATTTGATTTCTTCTTCGGATCGAGGTGGAGCGTCTCCGATTTGTAAATCTTCGAGTTCGTACGTAGTTTCCGTGCGGTTTTCATTGGACTTGCGAGTGACAACCGAAGCAAAATTCGGTATCGTCGGTGACCTGACTGTGCGAGATCGAGTCCATACTTTGAATTGGGAGGACGGCGGAGTTATTCCATAATTTTCAAAATGTTGTGATTGGCCTTTTGTCGATTGTCGAGGTAAGAAACCACGTTGAATTAAATTTTGAACACGGGGAAAGTACCACTCGAAAGGTAATTCCATTAATTCGATGAAGTGACATCTTCGAATTGTACATTATTTTCGAGTTTGGAGGAAGAAGCACCGCGGTAGAATTTGATCGGCTTTGCACGCGTCACTACGTACCCCTTTGACCTCCATACCCTCGATCTTATTAGAATGGATCGGAGTTAGGGTCATAGTATGTACGTAGTAGTTAATTTTCTCGTACATTGATTTGTATTCTTCGTTCTTTTCATCTTCGAGGGAGATCTTGTATTGCGGCTTCTTTCGACTTATTGTTCTTGCTTCTTGCTTGATTTCTTTTCTTCTTCAGAACTTATCATCCGATCAACATTGATGGTTGGTTTCTTCGTCGATTGTCTAGTGTCTACCGCGGCCTCGTCCCGGCCTCGACCTCGGATGCGAGTTGTGGAGAAACCTTCACCATCTCGCCGGAAGGGAGTGGTGAGTGGCTTGTTGGACTAGAACTTCGGGTTCTTCGTTGTCACTGAACTTTCTTTGCTTCATTTGTTATGGTATCTACGGAGAAGATTGTTTTCTTTGGCGGTGCATAATAAGTTGCATCTTCATGGATTCCAATTTCATGTACGGAGAATGGTTGTAAGTCTCCTTTGATGCCTTTGTTCCCCTCCATCGTAATATTTGATGCCTTTGGTGTAGAGATGATGGTACCATCCTGTTTTCATGTATCCATGGTCGGCCCGAGTAGAGCGTTGAACGACGTTTACGAATCGATTATATGAAATTTTGCGGTTGTCTTTGCTAAATCACCGGTCTTCATCGGTAGCGTTATTGACAGGGGCTCTTTCTCCTTTACGGTTGAATCCTCTTAATAACATTTTGTCGGCCTCGAGCTGCGAGCATCGATTTCGAGTATGCTTAGTGTTCGAAGACTCATTATATTGATTGATGCTCCTGGATCCACACAATACTGCGGAGCGTAAACTTCCCGATTATGGCCGAAATGTACGACGGTCGGTTGTGATACTGGCATCCAGTAGTAGGTCATTATGCAGTGCAGAGGTAACACCTCGTGTGTTCCTTTAACGAGCGAGCCTCATCTAAGGAATCTCACGACCGTTTGAGATTGCGCAATTTGCGGATCGAAGTAAGGCCTTGATCGAGCTTCTCTCATCTCCTTTGATAAGATGAGAGCGTCGTAAATGCTCGGTTTGGCCGGTAGTTTCTAAGATGGGCTAGCACGGTGTAGTCACTTTGTTCTCTGGCGTCCGGCTTCTTCTCGAATGGGTATGTCTTCTGTTGGGGTTGGTTCTTCGGGCAACGACCACACGCTTTCAACTGTCTTTTGGACCGTTCTTGGAGGTAGAACTTTTCACAGCTTCTTAGGTTGACTTACGTAATTTTCTTCGAATCTAGTATTGAGTTTGTCGGTGTCTCCTCTGCAGATCGGAATAGCGGCTCTTGGATTATCTTCCAGAATGCGAAGACTCACACTTCCGTATGCTTGCGGAGCTCCTCGAAACTCGCGAGATCAGATCCGTTGCTTGTTGAACTCTCGTAGCCTCCTTGATGGATGCCTTCTTCGTCGTTGTGATCGTCGAGATCATGTATGATTTGAGAATTGTTGTTGGTATCGAAATCGACGCCGGATTGTCGGCCCCAGTTACGTAATCGTTAGAAACGGTCGAGCACGTGGCAGTGTGTCACATGTCGTTCTGTGATCCTTTAGAAGTGAGCGAGATAATCGTGTCGAAATCCGAGAGGTTCGAGGGATTTCTCCCCAGGAATCGGGAAACAAGCATCTACAGGATAAGCGGCACTAGTGCAGCCTTAGGAATCTCGGTCCCCTCTTCTACGTCGATTTTATCTTCTTCTCTTCGATTGTCTCACTGTCGAGGTGGATTCTTATCGCGAGTGATAGTACGAAGCTTAACGGTCTCGAACTGCGAGATTGGAAGGCTCGCACGAAGCGGTTCGGATGTTGTCCCAAGTCTTCTTCGAAGATCTCGTCGAGAAGCGGTGAGTCGCGGCCAACGAATCGAGTTGCATAGGGATGCTATCGGGATGACGGGATCGGTTCGAGATAGCTGATTGACGGGAGCCTCCGCTACGGGGTTCCTTCGCTAGCACTCCCTTCGGGATTGATTGTATTTCCTTTTCGAAGAGTTGTCGTTGAGCCGGCTTTTGAAGGTAATGCCGATCATACTATCTTGTGCCCGGAAACATCCAGATGGTAGGGGCGAAAGTTGGGATCACCGCACTGACGTGACTTCTCTGCGTGCTTTTGAGGCTGCTGGCGGTGGAAATGCGGAGTTTTTCAGCTAAAAGCTACGGAACATGCGCCGAGTCTTTACTTCATTTTTGAACGGATATTCTGCTGCTCGAGGCTCCCTCGATGTGCGATTGCGGACGCGAGACGGTTGTTCAATCTTTGACGGAGGCGGCCCGATCATTGCGAAGGCCAGGGTTCTTTGATGATTTTGTTTAGCCAGTTCTTCTGACGGCGGGTCCCCGTGGCTATTTGCATCGGTTATGTCTTGCCTTTGTCATCGGCTAACATGATGACCCAGGATTTCTTTTCGAAAGTCTTGCAAACACCGCGTCAGTCTTGTCGGCGAAACTTAGTGCTCGCCTGCTCTTGCGTAGCTTCGAGACGCACATGCACATGACTTCTCGAAAGTCTTAATAGTGAGATGCGCCCGAGGAGAAGTCTTTATCGGGCGACGTGAATGCTTTTAAACGAATGCTGCAGCTGCGTGTTGTTCTTGCGGTTGTGGTTCACTACTTCATACTTACGTTTCTCCATCGAAGTATGTAATCGCATTAGAGTTTCATTCATTTTGTTTCTCTACTTGCTAAATCCTATAGTGATATAGTCTTGAGCTCGACATCAGCAATGAAGAGACTCTCTAACTCGAGAATGTCTTCAGATCCGTTTAGGTAATTCATACCCAGTCGAAAGCGATTCTGACGAGCCTGCATATGACATCGGAAAGAGTAGCGCATCGCTCCCCTTATAGCATTACAACAAACTGTACAATGTGCACAACATCTTGTCAGGGTTTCAGTCCATCGAAGGTTTTAAACGAAGTGATGCAACCCTTTGGGTATTGGACGTGAATTCTTAGGGTAAGGTCTACATCAGAATAGATATCCTGGTTAGCCTACCGATTGTGTGCTTTAGGGCTTCCTTTTCTTCATTCTGAGTTCTTGATATCCTTTTCGGGGATCATACTTTGTGTTGTATCCTTTTAGCTTTGTATGGTCGTCCCCAGTTGACGGATGTAATTTCCTTCCCTCCGGTACGATGTGAATGACTTACGAGGGGGTGTCTCACCATGTGGTTGTACTTGACTTTGGAGAGTGGCTGAGGTATAAGCCAGTCTCTTCATCCTGCTTCGCCGTTTGAGCGATCGTCTCGTCCTTTCTGAAGCTGTCTCTTCGCCAGTTAGGCTCCTCTGCAACGAGTGAGGAGCACCTTGAGAAGATGATGAAGCTCGTATTTCAAACCATGTTGAGATTTGCATATTCGTTGTCCGCCCAGATTCCGATGAGTCGATCTCATCTCGAACTTTCTTCTCTTTCTTTGCCGGCCGTCGGATGGCCGGTTCTCCTTTTCCATGGCATCTTCTAGCGGAGCTTTACGTATCTTTGGACCATGCGATGGTTGCGGGTCCTTTTTCCACCGAGTCCCCTTCATCGCGGTAGCACTTTCTTCGGATTCCAGCCTCTGGCGAACTTTCTTTCTCATTTCTTGTTTGATCTCAGCGCCCCGTAATTAGGACGCCACACCATCCGCCCGCGACGGGTATGACCGGACGTGCATCGGCCCGAAATCTTGGAAGGTGGTATCTCTAATCTGTAACCGATACTACGACGGGCGGGCTGGCCTTCATTCTCTTGCTTGGCTTTTCTATCATGACGGCGGGTTCTACTCGAGGCCCGAAGCGGGATTACAGGCGCACCGCCCTATCCTTGTTAATTTCCGACAGGTTCCTTCTTTGTAGCTTTTCTACCAAAGTTTGCGGTCGACGGCGGCGTAGTCGATTCTTTTCTTAGGAAATTTATCGTTGTAATGGCAAGTACATGTGTAGTCTTAGCGTGATCTTCCCGGGCATTCTCTTCATCCTCTGCGGCGGAGGGGATGGAACACCTTCCTCCCAAAGTGGTATAGTCGAGGGCGGTGGTGTATATTACGGTAGCGGTGTATGTTACGGTAACTGCGATTTCCTCCGAGAGCAATCTGACAGCTGGCTTCCTGGCGATCCTTCTATTTCTATTTCTTCTTTGGGTCTTTGTCGACGAAATCTTGACTTGGACCCGGTTCGAACGGAGAAGGTCTTGCGAATCGCGTGCCTCCACGGTAACGGAGTTTGCCATAGTTAGTTTCTTTCCCCTTTGATTGGCGAAGTCGGGGTAGGTGCGAAGCTTGACTAGACCGGTGGGGTAGTGAGCAGTCACTCCTAGGACGGTGTTCCTCCTAGTCGGGACCCTTTGCGGGGGAGGAAGCTCTTGGGTCGACTGAGTTGAACTCGAGCGGTCGGCTCCTCGGCTTCGAATACCTTGTTCGTCGGTACGAAGGGAGACGTCGGTGACGCCCGGCGTTCGTGTTTTCGAATCCATCCCCGGAAATCGGATGATCCCGATTGTCGGGCGGCTCATCTTGCCTAGACGGCGAAGTCCGGTCGTTGGTGAAGGAGAAAGAGCTCCGGTTTCGGGAAGCTTCATTTCTGCGAGGTAGATTAGGATTTGTCGGTCCGAGTTATGCTTCTTTCTTTAGGACGAAAGAAAGGAATTGAAAATTGCATTTCATTCTTTGTTCATGTATTTATCATTTGTTAAAAGAATCCTTATTAGAGAGGTTGTTATTTAAACTGAACGTTGAAGGTGTAGAGAAGGTAAGGAATTCGGAAGTTGGAAAGGGAAGAAAGTGTGGCAGGGCCTCCGCGACTCGAGAGGATCACTCTAAGCCCCAACACATTGGGGGTCACCCATCCGGAAATGAGGTAAAAGGTCTCGGAACCTCTGCATTTCAGGGGTATACCAAAAACGGTATAAATCCGAAGAATGTTAAATTATAACGTTAAAGATAAGGAAAATGAACATAGTATTCAACGGAAAGAAGAGATAAACGTTTGATCCACGACAAGGTTATGGATACACCTCCAGATTTTTTGAAAGCAGAATTATTTGGTCACTTCAATGGAGAGGAATCTTCCGTGAAGTCGCAGCAGAAATCTATGGAAAAACTGAGACTTTAGGTCGTGTTTTATTTTGAAGAGGGTCGCTGAAATCATCAATGAAAAATTTTTAAATTAATTTAAATAAATAATTTGAAAGTAGTATTTGATTTGGAAATAATTTTAAATTTGAAGATTTTAAGATATGAGATTAAACCGACCTCATCCCGAATAGTTTATATAAGCAGGCACACACCCTGAGCCGTGCTCATCCTAAGGATAGACACCTTTGCTGATGGTGGGGCTTGATTAAATAAACTAGAAGATTAGTGACATCCGTTTGGTACGCGAACCAATTTTATAAGCCATGAGTTTCACACTTAATATGAAAACATTAAACGGGGTTTATATTACACAGGTTCTTTGGAAATTCTACTATAAGGGCAAGCCCTATGAATTCGTACATCTTTAAGTGACGAAGATCACTAAGAAAACTCTCGATAATAATCAATAGTGTTGCTCTCGAAATTTGGTTAGGTTTTTGGTGAATTTTGGGTTTTGATAGGGAATGGATCGAATTTTGGAACATTTTTGTTTTGTGAATCCAAAGGAAGAGGTAGGAGAAATCCTTGATTCGAGTAACCGATAATTCCGTATCTATTGTTTGTCTTGAATTTAGGAAAGTCCTAATGTTTATTTGATATTTCAATCTTGCCCATTTCAATTAATTAGGGCTTATATTTGTATGATAAAATCGAACGGAAATAGCTAGAAGATGTGAGGGTTTATTGTCGTATCGGACGGCCTCGGAATCTAAGACCGGTTAGGGCTTAATTTGCAATGCAAATGCCTAACGAAGAGTTGAGAGTTTAT
>JAKZJZ010001528.1:0-27015 GCA_022702705.1 Papilionanthe hookeriana x Papilionanthe teres | reverse complement strand
TACCCAAGATTCCCCAAAATCAATCCCAAACATTTCCACATCACTCAAATTGATCATCCATACCCAAAAATATCAAAAATTCCAAGAAATACCTCCCAATACCCTCCAAATACCCAAAATACCCCCTCGACCCAAAAATCCAAAAATTCAGAAAATTCCTAGAAAATTCCAGAAAATCCCAAATATTCCCAATTTCATTTTGTCCAACTACACCATGGGCCAATTTTGTCAATTTACCCTACTTTTGTCAAAACCCCCACTTCGACTCCATTTTAACCCAAAGTGAACCCAATGTCAAGCCAAACCTACCCAATCGACCCAAATTCTGGTCCAATTCAATTCTAAACTTCAATTCAACATTCCCAATACCAATCTAGACCAAATCCAAGTCCAATTTGATTGACATTTGGATCCAATTTCACTTTTGCCTTAAAGCCCAATTTGGACCCATGACCCAAACTTAGCTCAAACTCACCCAATTCAACTCCAATTAACCCCAAATCTTTTCTAAATCTTCCTTAGCATCCCCACAAGCAAAACACTAACATGATTTGCCCAAAATTTAGACCCAAACCCCACTCAAATTCAACCCAAAGCTAAAAGGCCCAATTTCGACTTAAACCCAAACCTAACCCAAATGAGCCCAAACCCCAAAATCAAAGCCCAACCAAAGTCAAAACCTCTTTGAAACACTCCCATAAACATTTCTCAACATTAATTTTACATCAATTTCAACCCTAGCCCAACATTGGCCCAACTTGGCCCACTTGGACCTATATTGGCCCATTCACCAAAAGAACCCAAATTCAACCCAATCCAAACCCAAATCACCCCCAATTTGCTTCAAGTCACTCATGACACATCCATGAGCTAAACCCAACAATTATTTCGCCCAACCTCTTTACAAAATTTCATCCCAAAATCCATTTTAAAATTCAAAAGCCCACTTTCCTAAACCATCTTAAAAGCCCATCTAAAACCATTTTAAAAAGCCCAAAATCTACCCTAAAGCCCACATGACATCTCCACTTGCCATCCACTTAATAAAAGCCATTCCCTAAGTCCTAAATTCACCATCAAATTATTCCAAATCAAGTTTCATACAAATTTCCATCAAATTACCAAAAATTCCTAAAATCTATTTCCATGAAATCGACTCCACTTTTCCCAAGCCAAAGGTGAGCCATGCAAGCCATGGACAAGCCACATGAAGCCATGGAAGGCTTCGACATGTGATCAAGCCATTAATGGCAAAAGGAGGGGCCCCTTTCCTAATCCTTCTTAAACCCTTTTTACCTTAAGCATGTCACACACTAAACCATGCTTAGCCACCTCATCATGGATGGAGACCACACCATTCTCTCTCGGCCGACCCAAGTGACCTTTTCAGCCCAAGACCAGGCCTCGGTGGTGAACCTAGCCCAAAACCATGGGTTGACTCATTTGAACCCAAAATGGTCTTCCCCCATTCCATTTCAATCCAAGCTCTTTACACATGGCATTTGCCAATCGCTTCGCACCAAGTCCCAGCCCGACCCACCCGACTCCGAGGGTGACCCATGCCCGGCCGGCCGCCACCATGCCGCCGGAAAACACCATGGCCGAGAGCTCACATGTGAGCCAACTTTGAATTCTCCCTCGCCGAGCCGCCCCATCCCTAGCGCGCCATTGTAGTCGTTCTTCTCTCGCCAAGAGCAACTCGATCCCAAGCCCTAACTCTCCCCGGAGGCCCTCCACCCTCTCCTATTTAAACACCACCCCTCTCGGCCATGAGAGGTGCCGAAACAAACCTTAAGGAAACTCGCCAAAATTGTTCCGTACTACTCCCCATACACAGAGCACTTGATCCCCACCGAAATCCCCCCGCCATTTCTTCTCTCGCGAGCTCAATTTCGTAGTCGAAATCCAAGCCCAAAACCAGGACACTTCTCCACAAGCGAGCCAATCCCCAAATCGATTGGTTCTACACCTTCACTGCACCGAGGGAAGGTGTCCACCAACAAAAGCCCCATCTCCAAAGCCACCCAGCTTGCTCCACCCTCCAAGCTTTGTGATCTGCCGTGGTCGAAATCCTACCTGAGCAATTCACTGCACTCGTGAGACTTCATCCGTGAGCTTGCCGGATCCAATCGAAGGTGCAACAACCCTCGCATCGAAGCCACACTTCTCCGAGCAAAGGTATGGCCTCACTCTTCTTCCCGAGCTTCCGAACATTCTCCATTTCTATCGCGTAAATTTCATCCCACATAAACCGTATGGATGTGTTCGTCTTCTCAAGACGAATCCATAGAGCATAAGAACATGAAAATCCATCGAGTATCGAGCGAGATCTTAGGATTTAGTGTGGACGGCTCTCGGCGAGGACGCTCGGGACGATGAACGGATGCCGTCCATTCAATACACGCGCGGACCGGACGGCTCGATGGCGTCGACCGTGAGACGGTACGAGAACCGCGGGCCCGGCCGCCGACTCAAGCGGCGGCGTCGAATGGGAGCGCGACGCGCGTGCGTTCGGAGATGCCGAGGATGACGCGGCGCCGCGTGGATAAATAGAAAATTAGGGGTATTTTCTATTTATTTAATTCCCTAAACTTCAAAAATTCATAACTTTGTGTAGAAAAATCATAAAAATAAAATAAAAATACCCTCTCGCTTCGAATGAACGTAGGAGAATAATGTGGAAAAGAAATCATTTAATTTCATCAAGTATTTTATTTTTAATAATTTATTTACTCTCTCGCATATTTTTAATTCTCCATGCATGTATACAATTCACCATGGCATGAGACCATAGTAGCTTTAAGCCTCCGAATTCGGGAACATTCCCCGAATTTTCCAAAGTCGAGGCCATCCCTATGAAAAGTTATTGATTTTTCAAATTCATGTTACTGTTTTGAGTATTTTAATTCCAATAAATAGCATGTTGTGAAATAAATTCTAGGAAAATTTGGTGATGTTCCTTATGACCAGCAGGACCCTAGGAAAAATAGGTTTTGAAGTTAGTTCATTTAAAACAACCCTAATCGCTTAAACACCCAAAATGGATCTCTAATTAATTAGAGCTAACCATACATCAAATTGACTTGAAATCAATTCTCCACTGACCTTTAGGATCAGAGGAACCCACCATAAAAATTTGAGGTCAATTGGACTTCGTTAGCCCTACTAATCGGGTCGATTAAGCCATTTAGCCATTTTAAACTTTAAAAATTCATAACTTTCAAAATATCTTTCAAAAATTCACCAAATTGATTTTGGAGCCTCTCTGATATTAGGGGAATTTAAGAAAATTAAAATTTCAATTTTCTAAAAAAGTTGATTTTTAATATTATTTTAATATTTTTAATAATTAAAAAATAATAAAAATCACAAAAATAATAAAATTCACCAAAATGTCACATTTTGAATTTTAATCACTTAGGAACAAACCCCATATTTTTCTTAGGTCTATTTAGTGAGATATTAAATTTTAAAGCTCTAGGGTAATTTTAAAATTAAAAAATGTATTTTCTAGCATTTTCACTAAAATAATTATGATAAATCATAGAAAAATCAGAAAATTGCAAAATTTGATTCTCTGATTTCCTTGATATCAGAGAGATTTTTGAAAATATAAAATTCATTTTTCAACATTTATTTTATTTTTAAATTAATTAACACTCCAAAACTTAAAATAATTATAATAAAAATAATATAATTCAAAAATCACCAAAATTGGTCCAAGTGGTCCTCTGGTCATTAGGAATGTCCCCTAATTTTCTTAAGGACAGAAACTTTCCCTTGGTCATGTTATTAAATTTTCCTCGGAAATCTCTATTTTCTACCAAAAATAATTATATAAATAAATTAAATACAGAAAAATCACATTTTCTCCTCTCATGTCTTTATCGACATATGAGTGAAGTCACATAAAAATTTCAAGTTCATTTGAGTTCAATTTAGTGAGTTATGAAATTATTAAGCTTAAAGGGTAAAGTGGTAATTAAAATTTTAATCCTTAATTAAAACTTTAGGTTTAATAAAAAATTAATAAGTAAAATATTTGATCCTAATCTGATTTGGATGATTGAAATTTAAATAATTAAAGGGTAGAAACCCATTAAGCAATTTAAAATAATTAAACCTTAATTAAATAATCGATTAAATTTGAAGAATAATAAAATTCGAATTATTAAAATAGTGGATATTATTAGGAAGAGATTTATTCTTTAATTTAAAAATCCCTAAATTAATCATCTCATTAATATTCAATTCTTAATTAAAATGATAACTCAAATTCAAAATATTAAAAGACTTAATCATTAAACTAAAATTAAATTATTAAACTCTTTTAAAATTTCAATTAAAATTAAAAATAAAATTAAATTAAAAATTAAATTAAATTAAGTAAATTAAATTGAATTAAATTAAATTAAATTAAATTAAAATTAAAAGTTGAATTAAATTAAAGATTAAATTAAATTAAATTAAATAAACAAATTAAATTAAATTAAATGAATAAATTAAATTAAATTAAATTAAATAAATAAAATTAAATTAAATTAAACTAAATTAAATTAAATTAAATTAAATTAAATTAAATTAAATTAAATTAAATTAAATTAAATTAAAGGAAATTAAATCAAATTAAATTAAAATTAAATCAAATCAAATTAATTTAATTTAACATCAAATCAAACTAAATCGAATTAAATCGAATTAAATTAAATTAAAACTCAATTAAATTAAATTAAATTAAATTAAGTCGAATTAAATATAACATCACCAAAGACATAAAGAATTCAAAATAAATCTAAAATAACTCGAACACTATTCCAAATTAATCGAAATTAAACTAAATCACAAACCATTCAATACCAATTTACCCTCGAAAGCTTTAGTTATCATAACTCCTAAACATGATATTAAATGAAATGTTACTTCACTTATAGGACATTCAAACATCCTAACTCACTCGAGTAAGATAATAACAAAACTTAACTAAACCTCGACGATTAATTCATTTGTGTAATTGAATTCATTTCGACTTAAAACAATCCTAGAAATATTGAAAAGATGTTTAAGATTCTTCTTAAGCACTTCCTCAATATGATAAGATATTTATAAGAACAATCGAACTCAATCGTTCTTCGATGAAGAAAATCGTCCTCAAACCAAAACACAAAGACCTAGACGTCATAGAAATGACTAGCTATAGGATTAGGAACTTGCGTAGAAAACCATAACCCTTCCCTTAGCTTTACCTAGGAACTTGCTTAAATATTCTAATTGTGTTTTAAGTGCAGCTTGGAATGACGGAAGACCCTCCAGTACGCTTTTATTTTATTGCAATTTACTTTCTTGCAATTTACATTATTGCAATTTATTTAACCGCATCGCACTTACTTTACTCGCATGATAAACAATCGTTGCATGAAAACCCACACCTTTAGGATAGTCCCTAAACCGAAAACCAAAACTAAGTTAAAAGCCATTGCAAGATAAAATTCACCGCCACAACATTTCAAAATATAAAACAACTCAAAATTTAATCACAAACGTAACACAAAACTACAATTACAATTAAATTAAAACGTCTCGTTGGATGATCGGGAATACCTCGGATGATGTAACCTACGTGTTGCTAACGGGATTTCCCACGGTCTAAATGAAAGTGTGGAACTCATTCAAGTTGAGTTTAGTAAATTCATCCGGACTAAGTGAATCCGATAAAAATAATGATGCCGGAAGGATGGAACCGCGGGATCTTAACCGGTGTCGTTATAATCAACTTTAAGATTTGTTTTAATTAAAACGTAAAAAACACATGGAAATTAAGATTTTCTCTAAACCAAAACACTTTTCTCATCCCCGATTTATGACTTCTAAAACTAAAACTTCGCAACAACAAGGAGCTCTGAGCATGGTGGGCAAGACGGCCATCGTCATCAAAGCAAAACCCGAGTCTACTTCAACAAAACTTTCCTAGAATTAAATAACAAAGCCATAGGACTTCGAGGTAGTTTGCCTAGTGCAACATAAATCCTCAACTCTTCGTTAGGCATTTACCTTGTAAATTAAGCCCTAACCGGTCTTAGGATTCCGAGGTAGTCGTCTGATACGACATAAACCCTCACATCTTCGAGGCTATTTGTATGATTCTGTCATATAAATATAAGCCCTAATTAATTAAAATTGGCAAGATTGAAATACTAAATAAACATTAGGACTTTCCTAAATCCAAGCCAAACAATAGGATAGTCGGGAAATTACCGAAGTTCACTTCGAATCCGTAATTTCTCCTACCTTTCGTCCTTTGAATTCTCAAAACAAAATGTTCTAAACTTGATCCATTCCCTATCGAAATTCCAAAATTCAATCCTTTGAAAACTTAAACTTTGAAATTCTTGAGAGCGAGAATTATTGATTATTATCGAGAGTTTTCTTAGGTGATTCCCGTCACTTAAGATGTAATTAACTATAGGGGCTCGCCCTTATAGGGAATTTTAAAGAACCTGAGTAATATAAACCCCGTTTAATGCTTTCATATTAAGCGGGGAATTTGTCGGCTTATAAAATTGGTTCGCGTACCAAACGGATGTCACAAATCTTCTAGTTTATTTAATCGAGCCCCACCATCAAGCACGGTGTCTATCCTTAGGGATAGATACACGGTTCGTGGTGCGGTGCTCGTTTATATAAACTATTTGGGATGTGAGATCGGTTTAATCTTATATCTTAAAACCTTCAAATTTAAAATTATTTTCAAAATCAAATACTACCTTTCAAAATTATTTATTTAAACTAAATTAAAAATTCGCCGACAACTTCTGTTAGGCGACCCCCTTTTCAAAATAAAAACACACAACCTAAAAATATGCCGACAAATTTCTGGCGACTCCGCTGGGGAAAATTCCTCTCTCCATTATAATCAGATAATTCTGCTTTCAAAAATCGGTAGTGCATCCATGTCCTTAATGGATCAAGCTACCCTTCTTTCCGTTGGAATACTATGTTCATTTCTACCGTAAACAAGTATAGCCAACATTCTCTCGGATTTAGGAGCCACTTGTTTAGACACCCCTAAACGAGAGGTTCCGAGATCCTTTTACCTCATTTTGAGGCGGGGTGGGCCCCCAATAGGTGTTAGCTTAGGAGTGATCCTTCAAGTCGAGAAGTCTTGCATAATACCTTCTTTTCCTTTCCAACTCCGAATCGGATTCCTTACCTTCTCTACACCTTTGAACATTCCGTTCTAAATAAACAAATCCTTTAATAAATGATTCTTTTAATAAATGATTCCTTCTTATAAATACATGAACAAGAATGAGTTCGGACTCTTTTCAATTCCTTTCTTTTCGTCCTAAAGAAAAGAAGCATAACTTGGGACTGACAACCGAATCTACCCCGTAAATGGAAGCCCCAAAGCCGATTTTCTCCTTCACCAATGGACTGGACTTCGCCGTCTATAAGGATGAGCTGCCCGACAATGGGATCATTAGATTTGGACAAGGATTTGAAAACACGAATGTCAAGATCACCGACGTTTCCCTCTTCGCACTCGACGAACAAGGTATCCGAAGCCAAGAAGCCGCCGATCGAGTTCAACCTTAGGTCGACTCAAGAGTTTCCTCCCCGCAAAAGATCCCGACCGAGAGGAGTACTCGTCGTCCGCAGGAGGACCGTCCTTACTACCCCCACCGGTGTAGTTGTTTCGCACCTACCCCGACTTCCGCCAAATTAAAGGGGAAAGAAATCCAGAATTATGGTAAACCTGTTACCGTGGAGGGTACAGATCTTCCTGTGAGACCTTCTGTTTTCGAAATCGGGTCCAGCTCAAGAATTCCATCACTGACAAGGACCCAAAGAAGAAACAGAAGTAGAAGGATCGCTAGAGAAGCCAGAGCTGCTGAAATTGCTTTCCTGGAGGAAATCCCAGAACTGCCTGAATATACACCGCTGCTGGAATATACACCGCTGCTCGAATACATACCACTTTTGGGAGGAAGCAGGTTCCATCCCCTCTCCGCCGCAGAGGACGAGGAAAATGTTCGCAAGATTGCCGCCGCATTGCCTCGCCCCGCATATTACAACGATAGCCGCAAGAAAAGGACTAGAACTACGCCGTTTCGCTCGACTGCAAACTTTGATAGATAAGTTAGCAAAGAAGGAAAAGTGCCCCGTATCGGAGATTCTACGAAGGATGGGGCGGGTGCCGATCAAATCCCGTCTTGGACCCCGAGTAGAACCCGCCATCATGACGTAAAAGCCAAGTAAAAGAATGAAGGCTAGTCCGCCCGTCGTCGTCTCGTGATTACGGATTAGGGAGGATACCACCTTCCAAGCATTCGGGCCGACATATCATCCGGTCCTAGACCTTCCGCCGCTAGAAGGATGGTATGGCATCCCACTACCGGGCGATTAAGATCGAAACAACAGCCCGAGAAAGAAAGTCTCGCCAGAGACTCGAATCGAAGAAAGTGCTACCGCGATAAAGGGGACTCGTGAGAAGGGGACCCGGCAGCCTATCGCACGACAACCGCGAGGACGCACGAAAAAGCCCGCTAGAAGATGCCATGGAAAAGTTGAGAACTGATATCCGACGATTAGCAAAAGAAAGAGAAGAGAAATTCGGAGACGAGATTGATTCATCGGAATTCATGGACGACGAATATGTAGAAATCAACATGGTCGAAACACGAGCTTCATCAGCTTCACAAGGTGCTCCTGCAGCCGCAGAAAGAGAGGAGCCAGAATTGATGAGAAGGCAGCTTCAAGAGAAAGACGACACGATCGCCCAAATGGCGAAAAGGATGGAAGAGATGGTCGTAGCTCTAGCCACTCTCCAGAGTCAAGTGCAACCACAAAGAGAGACACCCCCAGAGGTCATTCACATTGTAGACGGAGGAAAGGAGATTACATCCGTCAACGGGGAAGATCAGCTGAAAAAGGATACAACACAAAGTATGATCCCTGAAAAGGATATCAAGAGCTTGGTGGAACAGCAAGTGCGAGAAGCCTTAGCACAATCAAAGAGCGGGACATCCATTCGGACGGGCAGACCTTACCCAGAAGAATTCGACGCCGTCCAGCACCCAAAGGCTTCGTACCACCTCTCGTTCAAGACCTTCGATGGAACCGGGAACGCCCGACAAGCATGTTGCGCACTTTCGTGCCGCTTGTTGCAATGTCGGCGGGAGCGATGCACTACTCTTCCGACGGCTCGTCGGCCAGCTCGTCGGGATCGCCTTCGACTGGTATGCGTAATTACCAAATGGTTCGGTGAAGACGTTCTCAGAACTAGAGAACCTCTTCATCAAGCGATTCGCCGGAGCTCAGCACCACATCACTATAGGTGATTTAGTGGTAGAGAAACAAAAGCCGAACGAAACTTTGGTGGATTACATACTTCGATGGAGGAACTTAAGCATGAAGTGTGAACCACAACTACAAGAACAACATGCGATCGGCATCTTACTTAAAAGCATTCACGGCCCGATAGCACTTCTCCTCAAAGGATTCACTATTAAGACTTTCGAGAAGTTGTTAAGCAAGGCCGGGAGCTTGCAAGAAGAGGTGAAGCAATTAAGTTTTGCCACAAGACGGACAAGAAAAAGCCTGTGAAGATTTTCGAAAACAAATCCAGGATCGTTGCAGCAGTCGACAAAGGCAAGCAACCGATACAAATATCGTCCGAACGGCCGCAGCAACCTCAACGAACTACCAAGAACCCCGACCCAGCTATCGATCATCTCCACAAGTATGAACAACCGCCTCGTCCGCAACGTACATTAAGGGAGCTTCGAGCAGGGAATATCCATTCAAGAATGAATCGATGCCGAAAATGTTTCGTAGTCCGATGAAGACTCCGGATTTCCAACTGCCGGAGCCTAAAAGACCGGAGGAAGTCAACAAGAAAGGTGATCCCAACTTTTGCCCCTACCACCGGATGCTTGGGCACAAGATAGAAGATTGCATTACCTTCAAAAGTTGGCTCAATGACAACCTTCGGAAAGATAATATAACGATCCCGAAGGAGTACATGAAGGAACCCCAGAAAGGAGGTTCCGTCAATGTTATCTCAACTGATCCCATCATTCCGATAGATCCCTATACGACTGACGATGGACGGACTACCGCTTGGACAAGGTCTTCGAAAAGATTTTAGACAGCATCCAAACCGCTTCGGTGCTAGCTTCAATTCGTAGTTCGAGACTCGTTAAGTCGGCACTATCACTTGCGATAGAAGAACCACCTCAACAGGAGACGATCGAAGAGAAGAAGAAGATCGACGAAGAAGAGAGGACCGAGACTCCTAAGGCTGGACTAGGGGCTGCTTATCCTAGGATAGTTGTTTCGATTCGGGGAGAAATCCCTCGAACCTATGACTCCGTATGATTATCCGCTCACTTCGGTGGGATCATATAATGATAAGGGTGATGGCATTGGCTACGTTTTGATCGTTTCTAACGATTACGTAACTAGCGACAATCCGGACATCGATTTCGATACCAACGACAATTCTCAAATCATACACAATCTCGACGATCAAAATAACAAAGAAGACATCCATCAAGGAGGCTATGAGAGTTCAACAAGCAACGAATCTATCTGCGAGTTTCGAGGAGCTCCAGTCACAATAGAGTTAGAGCCTTCAGACTCTGAAGCTAATCCGGAAGGGCCTATCGTTCCAATTCAGGAAGAAACACTAGCAAGCTCAACACTAGATTCAGAAGAAATTACAGAAGTCAACTTAAGAAGTGGAAGAGTTCTACCTCCGAGAATGGGTCCAAAGGACAAAGGAAAGCAGGTGGTTGTTCAAGAAGAACCAACCCCGACAGAAGAAATACTCATTCGAGAAGAAGTTGAGACACAAGGAAATAAAGTGGACTACAACGTGCTAGCCCATCTTAGGAAACTACCGAGCCAACCGAGCATCTACGATGCTCTCATCTTATCAAAGGAGATGAGAGAAGCTCCGATCAAGGCCTTACTTGATCCGAAATTCATTAGCTCAAATGGCCGGAGATTCCTTAGATGAGGTTTGCTCGTTAAAGGAACAAGTGAGGTGTCACCTTCACTGGACAATGACCTACTACTTGGGACGACGGACCACAACCGACCGTTGTACATTTCAGCTTACAATCGGGAAGTTTACGCTCTCCGCAGTATTGGTGGATCCAGGAGCATCAATAAATATAATGAGTCTTCGGACACTAAGCATACTTGGAAATTGATGCCCGCGAGCTCGAAGCCGACAAAATGTTATTAAGAGGATTCAACCAGAAAGGAGAAAGAGCCCTCGGGTCAATAACGCTACTAATGAAGACCGGTGACTTAGCAAAGACAACCGCAAAATTTTACATAATTGATTCAAAAACATCGTTCAACGCTCTACTGGGCCGACCATGGATACATGAAAACAGGATGGTACCATCATCTCTACATCAGTGCATCAAATACTACGATGGAGGGGAACAGTGCATCAAAGATGACTTGCAACCATTCTCCGTACATGAGATTGGAATCCATGAAGACGCAGCTTATTATGCACCACCGAAGAAAACAATCTTCTCCAGAGATACCGTAACAAATGAAGCAAAGAAAGTTCGGGACAACGAAGAACTCGAAGTTCTAGTCCAACAGTCACTCACCACTCCCTTCCGGCGAGATGGTGAAGGTTTCTCCACAACTCGCATCCGAGGTCGAGGCCGGGACTAGGCCGTGGTAGAGACGCTAGGACGATTGGACGGAGGAAACCAGCCATCAATGTTGATTGGGAAGACGAGTTCGAAGAAGAAAAAGAAATCAAACAAGAAGCGACGACGATAAGTCGGAAAAAGCACGCAATTCAAGATCTCTCTCGAAGATGAGAGAAATGAAGAATATAAATCAATGTACGAGAAGATTAACCACTACGTACATACTATGACCCTAACCCCGATCCATTCTAACAAGATCGAGGGTATGGTGGTCAAAGAGGTACGTAGTAGCGGTGCAAAGCCAATCAAATTCTACCGTGGTACTTCTTCCTCCAAAACTGAAAATAATGTACAATTTGAAGATGTCACTTCATCAGAATTAATGGAATTACCTTTTAAGTGTTACTCTCCCAGTGTTCAAAATTTAATTCAACGTGGTTTCTTACCTCGACAATGGACAAAAGGCCAATCACAACATTTTGAAAAATTATGGAATAATTCCGGTCGTCCACCCAATTCAAAGCATGGTCTCGGATTCGACACAAGTAGGATCGGTCGACGATACCGAATTTTGCTTGGTTGTCACATGCGAATCTAATGAAAACCGCATGGAAACTACGGACGAACTCGAAGATTTACAAATTGGAGACGCTCCACCAGAATTCGAAGAAGAAATTAAATCTATAATAGATGAGTTAATGGAAGTTAACTTAGGTACTAGCGAAGAGCCTAGACCTACCTTTGTTAGCTCCTTACTCAATAAAGAAGACTCCGAAGAAATAATCAAGTTATTAATGGAATTTAAAGACTCGTTTTGCTTGGAACTACGATGAAATGCCGTGATTAGCTCCAGAGGTTGTAGTTCATAAGCTAGGAGTGGATCCCACTTCTGTCCCAGTCAGACAAGGTCCCAGAAGAATGCGTCTAGAAATCGAACAACAAGTCATAGCCGAAGTTAAAAAGCTAATAGACGCTAAATTTGTCCGTGAAGAACAATACCGACTTGGTTAGCCAATGTGGTGCCAGTCGAGAAGAAGAATGGTCGGATCGGAATTTGTGTGGACTTCGAGATTTAAACAAGGCATGTCCAAAAGATGAATTCCCTCTACCAATCCCAGAGTTAATGATCGACATTGCTTCGACACATGAAATATTTTCATTCATGGATGGATCTTCAGGATACAACCAGATAAAAATGGCTTCAGTTAATGAAAAGCTTACAGCATTCAGAACGCCGATCGGAGTATTTTGCTACACAGTGATGCCATTCGGATCGAAGAACGCGGGAGCAACCTACCAGAGAGCAATGACAAGAATTTTTGATGATCTCATCCTAATCAAGTCGAATGCTACGTGGACGATGTGGTCATCAAAAGCAAAGTAAAGGAAAACCACCTGTATGATTTGAGAATTGTTTTCGAACGATTAAGACAATTTAACCTTAAGATGAATCCCTTAAAATGCGCCTTCGGCGTCACCTCTGGGAAATTCTTAGGATTCGTTGTCCGACATCGTGGAATTGAAATCGACCAGGAAAAGATTAAAGCTATCTAAGAAATGCCGCCTCCCAAAACCTTAAAACAACTAGGATCTTTTCAAGGGAAGCTGGCATATCTTCGACGCTTTATCTCAAACCTGTCAGGTAGGTGTCAGCCTTTCTCGGCACTAGTTAAAAAGGACGCCAAATTTATTTGGGAAGAGAAATGCCAGAAGGCCTTCGAGGACATTAAACAATATTTAATGACACCTCCCGTCTTAGCAGCCCTGGCCTCGGGTAGACCGTCGATACTTTACACCGCGGCTTTAGACAACTCTCTCGGAGCCCCGTTAGCTCGTGTCAATGATGAGGGTAAAGAAAATGCTCTTTACTACTTAAGCCGTCGTTTACTTCCGACGGAAATAAGGTATCCCGCAATTGAAAAGCATTGTTTGGCCCCGATCTTCGCCGCTCAAAAGCTCGAGCACTATATGCTTTCTCATAAGGTCAACTCGATCTTGAAATTTAATCCATTGCAATACTCGATGACTCGTCCAACACTTTCCGGCAGACTTGCCGGATGGTCAATGATATTATTGCAATTCGATATAACTTTCGTGCCTCTTCGTGCCGTAAAGGGACAAGTCTTAGCGGACTTCCTCGCAAGACACCCTTTGCCGGCGAATCTCCTCTCAATGACGATCTGCCGGATGAACAAATAATGAGCATAGAAGACCCCGATGATCGACGTTGGTAATTATTTTTTGACGGAGCATCTTCAGCACACAAAGACGAAGAATCACAGGTGATAGTGCCCGGTAAGGTAGGAATCAGGCTAATCTTTATAACACCGGAGTGGGGGATGTTAAGATACTCCTACCACTTAACAGAACCATGTACAAACAACGAAACGAATACGAAGCCCTCATAACGGGACTCGGAATTAACCATTCAAATGGGGATAACGGACATCAACATCTACGGGGATTCACAGGTTAATCATTCGGCGGATCGTCGGACAGTACAGAATTCTAAAGCCAAGACTCGAGCAATACTTCCAGTATGCCATACAGTTGTTGGAACAAATTCCAAATGTGACGATCTACAAAATTCCCAGAAAAGAAAATGCTTTAGCAGATGCTTTAGCTCGTCTCGCAAAAGAATTTGCCTGTTTGCAAGATGAATCAGTGGAAGTGTCAGTTCACGGACGTCAGGTCCTATCACAGCTCGACATGGACACGATACACAAATCGAAAAGGAAAAAGGATCGGTTGCAACGAAGCGATGTAAAACACGGAAGATTAGCGACGACCATTAGTAGACTACCCGCAAACAGGAAAGCTACCGGATGATAGGTCGTTAGCCCATCGGATCAAGAAAAGAACTCGTCCTACGCATTAATAAACAACATGTTATACGAAGGTCTTTCGATCAAATGTGGCTAAGGTGCCTGAGCGGGTCCGAGGCCCGTGAAATCGTTAAAGAGGTACATTCGAGACTCGTGGCGCTCACCGATCGGGTCCGAAGATGAAAATGAAAATTAAAAGACTAGGGTACTACCGGCCCTCGATGATGACCGATCGCATGAAAATCGCCAAGAGCTGTCACCAATGCCAAGTGCACGGAGTGGTTCTACACCAACCTCCAAATGTGCTACATCCGACAATTGCGTCGTGGCCATTTGAATGTTGGGGCACGGATATAGTGGGCCCGATAGAACCACCATCTTCGAAAGGACATCGCTTCATTCTTGCGGCTACTGATTACTTTTCCAAGTGGGCAGAGCGGCTCCACTAGAGAAGTGAAAGCACACCACGTGCTACAGCTTTTCAAGAACCAAGTTGTCTACCGTTTCGGAGTGCCACGCAGATTATCTCGGATAATGGGTCCGCATTCGAAGCACGCAAATCAACAATTTTGTCAGGAGACACGGAATCGACTGGCGATACTCAACAATTTACTACCCAAGAGCAAACGGCCTCGCTGAGGCTTTTAATAAAACCCTCGTTCAAATCTTAAAGAAAACTTTGGATGATAATAAGAGAAATTAGCACGAGAAGTTATTAGAAGCCTTATGGGCCTACCGGACAACCTTCAGAACTCCTACTCAAGCTACACCTTACGCTCTGGTGTATGGCTCCGAGGCAAGGTTACCTTTAGAGGTTCGGCTTCCTTCACTCGAATTGCGAGTTGCAAATAAGATCACGACGAAGAGAACGCCAAATTACGACTAGAAGAATTAGAAAGCTCTGGAAGGGAAAAGACTTGCAGACGCAACGAAATTTAGAACTATACCAAGCTAAGATGGTTCAAGCCAATGACAAGCCGGTCCGCCCAAGAACCTTCAAAGTTGGTGACTTAGTTCTCGTTCTCAAGAGACCTATCCTTGCACACCGCAAGATAGGAGGAAAATTTGAACCCACTTGGGAAGGGCCGTTTGTGGTCGAAGCGGTATACTCGGGAGGTTCCTACCGACTAGTGAATTATCGGGGAGAACGACATATGCTTCCGATCAACGGACGATACTTGAAAAAGTATTACGCTACCCGATGTTTCGAAGGAATGAATTCTTCATCCCTAAGAAACACGGGCGAAAGTAATTACTTATGATTGGGTCCGAACCCAAAAAATAATAAAATGTGCTAAAATAAATAAAATCATGATAATAAAGTTTTCCTTGTTTTCTTTTCCAAATCAAAATCTCTTTTCTGATCTTATCCCACTTCATTCCTGTTAAATTTGAAAGTACAAAAAATATAATATATAAAAAAAATATGTCTTTAATAAACATTTTCTTAATGTTCTTGTTCTTAGTACAGCCCCTGATCCTTTTCCTTGTCTTTTTGCAGGGAAATGTCGAACGGCCGGTTGGTCCTGAACTTTAAGAATGGCGTAAGCCTTGCACTCGATGAAAAGAGGGTGAAAGATGGAGCGATAATCGAGATTGACTCGGATTTCGCACCGGCGAGCCTACGAGTACAAGGAAAGTGACCGGGTCCCGGCTGATCGAGAAGAACCGCCCGGCGGACAGGTGATGAAAGTGGGTGGCCCAAGCCACCAATCCAGCAACGAAGAAAAGAAAAACAAACGCCGAAGAAGACAAGAGAATCAAGTCCGTAGTCGGCTACGGCGAGGCGGGCTTGTCGGCGCCGCACCTACGAAACTCGGGAAGTTCGAAGAGCTACTCTCACAGCAACGCAACGAAGAAATAAGAATCGCCGTATCCATAAGATGTTAACAAAACTAGCTGCGGACCAGCGCGATGAAACAGTTGCTAATGCCAGTACATACACTTCAAGGACACCGGTTCCCAGGAACCTGAAGAAAGGAGGCCAGCTCCTAGGATAACAGAAAGAACCAGGGAAATCTCAAAATGATCAGAAGAAAGAAGGCTACCACGCTACCGGATAGAACCACCAGTAATGCATGACCTTTTTGCGAAGCAACCCCGGGGATGTCCCGACGTGCATCATCCCCGAGGAGCCGAGGTATGCGGGAGAACGTGAAGGGATTGAGCCGTATATCCCACAATATGTCACTGGGCCTCGCCATCCGCGATCATTCCGAATACGAGCTGGAGAGAATGCGGAATGTTGAAAAGAAAACCTTTGAATACTTCGAGAGAATTAGAGGCACAAGAATCAATATACTAGAGGGCCTCGAGCTACATACAGACGTATTCTCAGAGTATGAACAACAGTAAATCATGGATTGCATCCGGGATTTGAAAAGAATGGGCCGAGCAGGCCTCCTAAGGGAAAACACATACTCAGAACCCCGGAGATGGATGTCGTGGAAGGGAAGAATCACAATACAATGTGGATGCTCGTTACAACTTTGCGGAGGACAGGAAGGAAACCCACCGGAATACTCCGTCATGGGCAAGTGGATCCGATGCCATTAGTCATCAAGAGAATGGTAAAGAGATTGATAACATGGAGGGTACGCCGGCGGATTGCATACCCAATAGCTGCATTATCAACATCTACAAGCAGGGTGACCGCATACCCCCACACATAGATCACCACGAATTTGTCGGACCTTTACGCACGGTCTCTTTCCCGAACGAGTGTAACATCATGTTCGGATCCGACCTCCGGATAGCGAGCCCGAGTGAGTTCCAAGGGCCGGTGAAGATACCTTTACCGGTAGGTTCCGTCATGATACCGAAGGGCAACGGAGCGAGATATCGCTAAGCATTGCATACCAGGAGTACCAGTGAAGCGGATCTCGGTTACTTTCGAAGGATGGACGACGGGAAGACACCTTACCATTTCCGACCGGACCGGAGCTAGAGAGCCTCCGGCCTTACGAGCCGTGAGTTACATGGGAGATATCACACCTCCAACGTACATCCATACGGCATCCTTGCCAAGGATGGCTTGGAAGGTGATGTTATTAACTATGTACCCCACTATTCAGACATGGATTTTTGACAGATGCTTCTTTTGATGGATCGACGAAGATCATACATAGTCCGTTTTGAGTCTACATGGATTGTATGAAATATATGCCAGATCAAGTTGTATGATGTATCTTCGACATGATTGGAATGAAAGTGACCATGTCACATTTTTGGCCTTCACCTCTTTTGTGCAAATTGATTAGGAAACGCCATTAAAGTTAAATGAACTTTGAACAAAGAACAGAAAAGAAATAAAAAGAATAAAAGAAAACTTTCCTTAAAAATCTAAAAATGACGAACACCAAATTCACATGGACACTAAACAAACGATAAAATAAATTTGAATCGTTAAAGGACAAACAAAGTGAACATAGATTTCAAATCCCAAATCCATCTCGATCAAATTTCAAATTTGATCTTTCCAAATTTCAAATCGAATTTCAATCAAATTCCAAATCCACTCTCGATCAAATTTCAAATTTGATCTTTCCAAATTTCAAATCGAATTTCAATCAAATTTCAAATCCAATCTCGATCAAATTTCAAATTTGATCTTCCAAATTTCAAATCAAATCTAAATCAAATCTCAAATTCAATCTTTCCAAATTTCAAATCTCAATCAAATTTCAAATTCAATCTTCCAGATCTCAAATCAAATCTCAATCAAATTCAAACTCAACCTTCCAAATCTGAAATTCAATCCGTTCTACTCTCTCCCTTGTCTGGGATGGAAGCGGTTGATTCCATCGACACGGATCGAATCCGATGGCGAGGAATTATATCCAATCCAAACCGGTGACTTCCGATCAACTCTTTTGAACGGGGTATGTAACATCTACATATTCCCCTAATCTATTTCCTTCCATGAAAGTCTTTTACAACTTTCATGAAATTCTCGAAATACCAAAACTCCACACTTTTCAAATCAACATTACAAATCTTTGCAAAGATCAATGACTATTCAAATTCAAACTTTTTGGGGTTGAGGATTTTACATCCGAGACTGCATTGCTTTAGGATCTTTTCTCTATCGCAATGAAATAAATCAAATTCAAACTTTTGGAGTTGAGGATTTTACATCCGAGACCGCATTGCTTTAGGATTCTTTCCCTATTGCAATGAAATACATCAAATTCAAACTTTTTGGAGTTGAGGATTTTACATCCGAGACTGCATTGCTTTAGGATCTTTTCCTATCGCAATGAAATACATCAAAATCAAATTCTTGGGGTTGAGGATTTTATATCCGAGATCGCATTACTTTAGGATTCTTTCCCTATTGCGATGAAATACATCCAATTCAAATTTTGGGGTCGAGGATTTTACATCCGAGACCGCATTGCTTTAGGATTATTTCCCTATCGCAATGAAATACATCAAATTCAAACTTTTGGAGTCGAGGATTTTACATCCGAGACTCGCATTGCTTTAGGATCTTTTCCCTATCGCAATGAAATACATCAAAATCAAATTCAAACTTTTTGGAGTTGAGGATTTTACATCCGAGACTGCATTGCTTTAGGATCTTTTCCCTATCGCAATGAAATACATCAAAATCAAATTCAAACTTTTTGGAGTTGAGGATTTTACATCCGAGACTGCATTACTTTAGGATCTTTTCCCTATCGCAATGAAATACATCAAAATTCAAATTTTTTGAAGTTGAGGATTTTACATCTGAGACTGCATTGCTTTAGGATTCTTTTCCTACTGCGATGAAATACATCAAAAATCAAATTTTTTGGAGTTGAGGATTTTACATCCGAGACTGCATTGCTTTAGGATCTTTTCTCTATCGCAATGAAATACATCAAAATTCAAATTTTTGGAGTTGAGGATTTTACATCCGAGACCGTATCGCTTTAGGATTCTTTCTCTATTGCGATGAAATACATCAAAATTCAAATTTCTTGAGGTTGAGGATTTTACATCCGAGACTCGCATTGCTTTAGGATTCTTTCCTATTGCGATGAAATACATCCAAATCAAATTCTTGAGGTTGAGGATTTTACATCCGAGACCGTATCGCTTTAGATTCTTTCCCTATCGCAATGAAATACATCAAAATCAAATTCTTGAGGTTAAGGATTTTACATCCGAGACTGCATTGCTTTAGGATTCTTTCTCCATCGCAATGAAATACACCAAAATCAAACTCTTGAGGTTAAGGATTTTACATCCAATACCGCATTAATCTGAGATCTTTCCTCATTGTAATGATCCAATCCAATCGATTCAATTTTCTTTTGGGGTTGAAGATGTTACATCTAAAACCACGAAATTCCAATTTTAATTTCAAATCAAATCCCTTCAAATTAATTTTGACAAACTTCAATCTAAATTGAAACTCCAAATTGAAATCTAAACTCACACATCGAAACTTAAATTGAAACAAAATAAAATCTAAATTGAATTTTCCCTGCATCATGTGATTTGGAATTCACCTCCTTTTCCTTTCCCCGCCGAGAGTTCAGGAATCTCCGGTCTCGCAGGTAAGCTCGACACTCCCCAGCGGAAATTCTTCTACTTCGTCCTAAGTTTGTCACTTGGACATCCGTGTTGGTTTTGTTGATCGCTTCGGTCAACGCCAATACTCGCGGTGTGCTCCGTCGACTCACCACACCTATTGGGGGTCCATTTGTTGACCTCATTTTTGATGAGGTCTTCTCTTCTTCTCTTTAGTACTTAGGATCTAGCCTTAGGCTTTTACTTTGACTATCTTAGAGGACTAGAATTGGGACCCACATTTTAGAAATTCAAACCACTTCTTAACTCCCCGCAAACTCCACAAACTTGACCGTAGACCCCTAATCACCTAGAGGGTCGAAATCGAAAGTGGAAGTTTAAAGGATGAGTTCCTATAGGACTCTTTGGCCTTAGGATTACCCCAGGTGGCCCGGTCCGGTGAAGGGGCTGACTTACACACACACTACACCTATACACTACACTTTCACACACCTATACCTAACTTGACCTCCCGACTCATGTAGGTGATTCACATGGATGGTCCTTAACCCCTAAGCCCTTAGCTAAGAGGGTTAGGAACAACATAGTGGATGCCTTAAATGAGTCCCTTCATGGCTCATGTGGGCTTGATGTGGCTTCATGGCTCAACCAAAATAATTTCATTCCACTCAAGTTTACCCAATCTTCAATTTTCCAAATTTTTAATTTTTGACCCCGGGACCCTACACCCGCCTAACCTACCCAAAGCCCTTGAAATTACCCAAATTTTTCAAAATCACCTAAATTACCCAAGATTCCCCAAAATCAATCCCAAACATTTCCACATCACTCAAATTGATCATCCATACCCAAAAATATCAAAAATTCCAAAAATACCTCCCAATACCCTCCAAATACCCAAAATACCCCCTTGACCCAAAAATCCAAAAATTCAGAAAATTCCCAGAAAATTCCAGAAAATCCCAAATATTCTCAACTTCATTTTGTCCAACTACACCATGGGCCAATTTTGTCAATTTACCCTACTTTTGTCAAAACCCCCAATTTGACCCATTTTAACCCAAAGTGAACCCAATGTCAAGCCAAACCTACCCAATTGACCCAAATTCTGGTCCAATTCAATTCTAAACTTCAATTCAACATTCCCAATACCAATCTAGACCAAATCCAAGTCCAATTTGATTGACATTTGGATCCAATTTCACTTTTGGCCTTAAAGCCCAATTTGGACCCATGACCCAAACTTAGCTCAAACTCACCCAATTCAACTCCAATTAACCCCAAATCTTTTCTAAATCTTCCTTAGCATCCCCACAAGCAAAACACTAACATGATTTGCCCAAAATTTAGACCCAAACCCCACTCAAATTCAACCCAAAGCTAAAAGGCCCAATTTTGACCTAAACCCAAACCTAACCCAAATGAGCCCAAACCCCAAAATCAAAGCCCAACCAAAGTCAAAACCTCTTTGAAACACTCCCATAAACATTTCTCAACATTAATTTTACATTAATTTCAACCCTAGCCCAACATTGGCCCAACTTGGCCCACTTGGACCTATATTGGCCCATTCACCAAAAGAACCCAAATTCAACCCAATCCAAACCCAAATCACCCCCAATTTGCTTCAAGTCACTCATGACACATCCATGAGCTAAACCCAACAATTATTTGGCCCAACCTCTTTAAAAAATTTCATCCCAAAATCCATTTTAAAATTCAAAAGCCCACTTTCCTAAACCATCTTAAAAGCCCATCTAAAACCATTTTAAAAAGCCCAAAATCTACCCTAAAGCCCACATGACATCTCCACTTGCCATCCACTTAATAAAAGCCATTCCCTAAGTCCTAAATTCACCATCAAATTATTCCAAATCAAGTTTCATACAAATTTCCATCAAATTACCAAAAATTCCTAAAATCTATTTCCATGAAATTGACTCCACTTTTCTCAAGCCAAAGGTGAGCCATGCAAGCCATGGACAAGCCACATGAAGCCATGGAAGGCTTCGACATGTGATCAAGCCATTAATGGCAAAAGGGGGGCCCCTTTCCTAATCCTTCTTAAACCCTTTTTTACCTTAAGCATGTCACACACTAAACCATGCTTAGCCACCTCATCATGGATGGAGACCACACCATTCTCTCTTGGGCCGACCCAAGTGACCCTTTTCGGCCCAAGACCAGGCCTTGGGTGGTGAACCTAGCCCAAAACCATGGATTGACTCATTTGAACCTAAAATGGTCTTCCCCCATTCCATTTTAATCCAAGCTCTTTACACATGGCATTTGCCAATTGCTTCGCACCAAGTCCCGACCCCGACCCACTGGACCTTCGAGGGTGACCCATGCTCGGCCGGCCGGCCACCGAGCCGCCGGAAAACACCATGGCCGAGAGCTCACATGTGAGCCAACTTTGGAATTCTCCCTCGCCGAGCCGCCCCATCCCCAGGTGGCCATTGTAGCTGTTCTTCTCTTGCCAAGAGCAGTCGATCCCAAGCCCTAACTCTCCCCGGGAGGTCCTCCACCCTCTCCTATTTAAACACCACCCCCTCTCGGCCATGAGAGGTGCTGAAACAAACCTTAAGGAAACTCTGCCAAAATTGTTCCAGACTACTCCCCATACACAGAGCACTTGATCCCCACTGAAATCCCCCGCCATTTCTTCTCTCGCGAGCTTAATTTCGAGTTGAAATCCAAGCCCAAAACCAGGACACTTCTCCACGGTGAGCCAATCCCCAAATTGATTGGTTCTACACCTTCACCGGACCAAGGGAAGGTGTCCACCAGCAAAAGCCCCATCTCCAGGGCCACCCGGCTTGCTCCGGCCTCCAAGCTTTGTGATCGGTTGTGGTCGAAATCCTACCTGAGCAATTCACTGCGACCAGGAGACTTCATCCGGAGCTTGCCGGGATCCAATCGAAGGTGCAACAACCCTCGGATCGAAGCCACACTTCTCCGAGCAAAGGTATGGCCTCACTCTTCTTCCCGAGCTTCCGAACATTCTCCATTTCTATTGTGTAAATTTCATCCCACATAAACCGTATGGATGTGTTCGTCTTCTCAAGACGAATCCATAGAGCATAAGAACATGAAAATCCATTGAGTATCGAGTGAGATCTTAGGGATTTAGTGTGGACGGCTCTCGGGCGAGGACGCTCGAGGACGATGAACGGATGTTGTCCATTCAATACACGCGCGGACTGACGGCTCAGATGGCATCGGACCAGGAGACGGTACGGGAACCGCGGGGCCCTGGCTGCTGACTCAAGTGGCGGCGTCGAATGGGAGCGCGACGCGTGTGCGTTCGGAGATGCCGAGGATGACGCGGCGTCGCGTGGATAAATAGAAAATTAGGGGTATTTTCTATTTATTTAATTCCCTAAACTTCAAAAATTCATAACTTTGTGTAGAAAAATCATAAAAATAAAATAAAAATACCCTCTTGCTCAGTGAACAGAGGAGAATAATGTGGAAAAGAAATTATTTAATTTCATCAATTATTTTATTTTTAATAATTTATTTACTCTCTGCATATTTTTATTCTCCATGCATGTATACAATTCACCATGGCATGAGACCATAGGGCTTTTGAAGCCTCTGAATTTGGGAACATTTCTTGAATTTTCCAAAGTCAGAGGCCATCCCTATGAAAAGTTATTGATTTTTCAAATTCATATTACTGTTTTGAGTATTTTAATTCCAATAAATAGCATGTTGTGAAATAAATTCTAGGAAAATTTGTTGATGTTCCTTATGACCAGAGGACCCTAGGAAAAATAGGTTTTGAGTTAGTTCATTTAAAACAACCCTAATTGGCTTAAACACCCAAAATGGATCTCTAATTAATTAGAGCTAACCATACATCAAATTGACCTGAAATCAATTCTCCACTGACCTTTAGGATCAGAGGAACCCACCATAAAAATTTGAGGTCAATTGGACTTGGTTAGCCCTACTAATTGGGTTGATTAAGCCATTTAGCCATTTTAAACTTTAAAAATTCATAACTTTCAAAATATCTTTCAAAAATTCACCAAATTGGTTTTGGAGCCTCTCTGATATTAGGGGAATTTAAGAAAATTAAAATTTCAATTTTCTAAAAAAGTTGATTTTTAATATTATTTTAATATTTTTAATAATTAAAAAATAATAAAAAACACAAAAATAATAAAATTCACCAAAATGTCACATTTTGAATTTTAATCACTTAGGAACAAACTCCATATTTTTCTTAGGTCTATTTAGTGAGATATTAAATTTTAAAGCTCTAGGGTAATTTTAAAATTAAAAAATGTATTTTCTAGCATTTTCACTAAAATAATTATGATAAATCATAGAAAAATCAAAAAATTGTAAAATTTGATTCTCTGATTTCCTTGATATCAGAGAGATTTTTGAAAAATATAAAATTTATTTTTCAACATTTATTTTATTTTTAAATTAATTAACACTCCAAAATTTAAAATAATTATAATAAAAATAATATAATTCAAAAAATCACCAAAATTGGTCCAAGTGGTCCTCTAGTCATTAGGAATGTCCCCTAATTTTCTTAAGGACAGAAACTTTCCCTTGGTCATGTTATTAAATTTTCCTTGGAAATCTCTATTTTCTACCAAAAATAATTATATAAATAAATTAAATACAGAAAAATCACATTTTCTCCTCTCATGTCTTTATTGACATATGAGTGAAGTCACATAAAAATTTCAAGTTCATTTGAGTTCAATTTAGTGAGTTGTGAAATTATTAAGCTTAAAGGGTAAAGTGGTAATTAAAATTTTAATCCTTAATTAAAACTTTAGGTTTAATAAAAAAAATTAACAAGTAAAATATTTGATCCTAATCTGATTTGGATGATTGAAATTTAAATAATTAAAGGGTAGAAATCCATTAAGCAATTTAAAATAATTAAACCTTAATTAAATAATTGATTAAATTTGGAAGAATAATAAAATTGGAATTATTAAAATAGGGATATTATTAGGAAGAGATTTATTCTTTAATTTAAAAATCCCTAAATTAATCATCTCATTAATATTCAATTCTTAATTAAAATGATAACTCAAATTCAAAATATTAAAAGACTTAATCATTAAACTAAAATTAAATTATTAAACTCCTTTAAAATTTCAATTAAAATTAAAAATAAAATTAAATTAAAAATTAAATTAAATTAAGTAAATTAAATTGAATTAAATTAAATTAAATTAAATTAAAATTAAAAGTTGAATTAAATTAAAGATTAAATTAAATTAAATTAAATAAACAAATTAAATTAAATTAAATGAATAAATTAAATTAAATTAAATTAAATAAATAAAATCAAATTAAATTAAGTTAAATTAAATTGAATAAAATAAAATTAAATTAAATTAAATTAAATTAAATTAAATTAAAGGAAATTAAATCAAATTAAATTAAAATTAAATCAAATCAAATTAATTTAATTTAACATCAAATCAAACTAAATTGAATTAAATTGAATTAAATTAAATTAAAACTCAATTAAATTAAATTAAATTAAATTAAGTTGAATTAAATATAACATCACCAAAGACATAAAGAATTCAAAATAAATCTAAAATAACTTGAACACTATTCCAAATTAATTGAAATTAAACTAAATCACAAACCATTTGAATACCAATTTACCCTCGAAAGCTTTAGTTATCATAACTCCTAAACGGATATTAAATGAAATGTTACTTCACTTATAGGACATTCAAACATCCTAGTTCACTGAGTAAGATAATAACAAAACTTAACTAAACCTCGGACGATTAATTCATTTGTGTAATTGAATTCATTTGGACTTAAAATAATCCTAGAAATATTGAAAAGATGTTTAAGATTCTTCTTAAGCACTTCCTCAATATGATAGAATATTTATAAGAACAATTGAACTCAATTGTTCTTTGATGAAGAAAATCGTCCTCAAACCAAAACACAAAGACCTAGACGTCATAGGAAATGACTAGCTATAGGATTAGGAACTTGGTAGAAAACCATAACCCTTCCCTTAGCTTTACCTAGGAACTTGCTTAAATATTCTAATTGTGTTTTAAGTGCAGCTTGGAATGACGGCAAGACCCTCGAGGTACGCTTTTATTTTATTGCAATTTACTTTCTTGCAATTTACATTATTGCAATTTATTTAACCGCATTGCACTTACTTTTCTTGCATGATAAACAATTGTTTCATGAAAACCCACACCTTTAGGATAGTCCCTAAAACTGAAACCAAAACTAAGTTAAAAGCCATTGCAAGATAAAATTCACCGCCAAAACATTTCAAAATATAAAACAACTCAAAATTTAATCACAAACGAACACAAAACTACAATTACAATTAAATTAAAACGTCATGTTGGATGATCGGGAATACCTCGGATGATGTAACCTACGTGTTGCTAACGGGATTTCCCACGGTCTAAATGAAAGTGTGGAACTCATTCGATTGAGTTTAGCAAATTCATCTGGACTAAGTGAATCCGATAAAAATAATGATGCCGGAAGGATGGAACCGTGAGATCTTAACCGGTGTCGTTATAATCAACTTTAAGATTTGTTTTAATTAAAACGTAAAAAACACTTGGAAATTAAGATTTTCTCTAAACCAAAACACTTTTCTCATCTCCCGATTTATGACTTCTAAAACTAAAACTCGCAACAACAAGGAGCTCGGATCATGGTGGGCGAGCACGGCCATCGTCATCGGCAAAACTCGAGTCTACTTCAAAGAAAACTTTCCTAGAATTAAATAACAAAGCCATAGGACTTCGAGGTAGTTTGCCTAGTGCAACATAAATCCTCAACTCTTCGTTAGGCATTTACCTTGTAAATTAAGCCCTAACCGGTCTTAGGATTCCGAGGTAGTCGTCTGATACGACATAAACCCTCACATCTTCAAGGCTATTTGTATGATTCTGTCATATAAATATAAGCCCTAATTAATTAAAATTGGCAAGATTGAAATACTA
>JAKZJZ010001527.1:0-27022 GCA_022702705.1 Papilionanthe hookeriana x Papilionanthe teres | reverse complement strand
TTAATAATTTCATAACTCACTAAATTGAACTTAAATGAACTTGAAATTTTTATGTGACTTCACTCATATGTCAATAAAGACATGAGAGGAGAAAATGTGATTTTTTCTGTATTTAATTTATTTATATAATTATTTTTGGTGGAAAATAGAGATTTTCAAGGAAAATTTGATAACATGACCAAAAGAAAGTTTCTGTCCTTAAGAAAATTAGGGGACATTCCTAATGACCAGAGAAGCACTTGGACCAATTTTGGTGATTTTTTGAATTATATTATTTTTATTATAATTATTTTGAGTTTTGGAGTGTTAATTAATTTAAAAATAAAATAAATGTTCAAAAAATGAATTTTATATTTTTCAAAAATCTCTCTGATATCAAGGAAACCAGAGAATCAAATTTTGCAATTTTCTGATTTTTCTATGATTTATAATAATTATTTTAGTGAAAATGCTAGAAAATACATTTTTTTTAATTTTAAAATTACCCTAGGGCTTTAAAATTCAATATCTCACTAAATAGACCTAAGAAAAATGTGGGATTTGTTCCTAAGTGATTAAAATTCAAAATGTGACATTTTGGTGAATTTTATTATTTTTGTGATTTTTATTATTTTTTAATTATTAAAAATATTAAAATATTATTAAAAATCAACTTTTTTAGAAAATTGAAATTTTAATTTTCTTAGGTTCCCCTGATATCAGAGAGGCTCCAAAACCAATTTGGTGAATTTTTAAAAAGTATTTTAAAAGTTATGAATTTTTAAAGTTTAAAATGGCTAAGTGGCTTAATTAACCCAATTAGTGGGGTTAACCAAGTCCAATTGACCTCAAATTTTTATGGTGGATTCCTCTGATCCTAAAGGTCAGTGGAGAATTGATTTCAAGTCAATTTGATGCCTGGTTAACTCTAATTAATTAAAGACCTATTTTGGGTGTTTAAGCCAATTAGGTTAATCTGAGTGAATTAACTCAAGTCCTATTTTTCCTAGAGTTCTCTGGTCATAAGGAACATCACCAAATATTTCTAGAATTTATTTCACAACATGCTAATTTTTGGAATTAAAATACTCAAAACAGCAACATGCATTTGAAAAATAAATAACTTTTCACAGAGATGGCCCCTGACCTTGGAAAATTCAGGGAATGTTCCCAAGTTCAGAGGCTTCAAAAGCCCTATGGTCTCATGCCATGGTGAATTGTATACATGCATGGAGAATTAAATGTATGCAGAGAGTAAATAAATTATAAAAAATAAAATACTTAATGAAATTAAATGATTTCTTTTCCACATTATTCTCCTCTCGTTCACCGAGCAAGAGGGTATTTTTATTTTATTTTTGTGATTTTTCTACACAAAGATATGGATTTTTGAAGTTTAGGGAATTAAATAAATAAGAAAATACCCTAATTTTCTATTTATCCACGCGGCGCCGCCGCATCCTCAGCAGCTCCGAAAGGCCACGCGGCGCGCTCCCATTCGACGCCGCCACTCGAGCCGCAGCCCGGGCCCCGCGGTTCTCGCACCGTTTCCTCGGTCCGACGCCATCCGAGCCGTTCGTCCGCGCGTGTATCGAATGGACGACATCCGTTCATCGTCCCCAAGTGTCCTCACCCGATAGCCGTCCACACTAAATCCCTAATATCTCACTCGATACTCAATGGATTTTTATGTTCTTATGCTTCTATGGATTCGTCTTCAAGAGACGAACACATCTATACGGCTAACATGCATTGGAACTAAGGCATTCGAAATGAGAATCTTCAAAAGCTCGGGATGAAGAGTTAGCTCATACCTTGGCTCGTAGAAGTGTGGCTTCAATCCGAGAGTTGTTGCACCTTCGATCGGGTCCCAGCAAGCTCCGCATGAAGTCTCCCGGTCCGGTGAATTGTCCGGATATGATTTCGACCAAGCCCGATCACAAAGCTTGGAGGCCGGAGCAACCGGGTGGCCCGGAGATGGGGCTTTTGGTGGTGGACACCTTCCCTCGGTCCGGTGAAGGTGTAGAGCCAATCAATTTGGGAATTGGCTCACCGTGGAGAAGTGTCCCGGTTTTGGGCGAAAGTTCGAGCTCGAAATCGAGCTCGCCTAGGAGAAATGGCAGTGGAATTCACCGGGGATCAAGTGCTCTAAGTGTAGAGAAGTGATCCGGAGCGATTTTGCGCAGTTTCCTGCAAGGTTTGTGCTTCAGCCCTCTCATGGCCGAGAGGGGTGGAGTTTGAATCAGAGAGGGCGCGAAGGCCTCTCGCAGGGAGTTAGTGGCTCGGGATCACCGCTCTCCGGTGAGGAGAAGATCAGCCATGGTGACCACTGGGCATGGGGCAGCTCGACAAGTGAGAATTTCAATGTTGGCTCACATGCGAGCTCTCGGCCATGGTGTTTTCCTGACGGCCCGGTGGCCGGCCGGCCGTGCAGTCGGTCACCATCAAGCTCGGGTGGGTCGTGGCTCGAGGCTTAGTGCAGTCAATCGAGGCAATTGACATGTGTAAAGGAGTTGGATTGAAATGGAATGGGAGATGAGCCTACTTTGGGTCCAGATTGGGTCAACCCACCATTTTGGGCTTGGTTCACCTCCCCATAGCTCTGATTTTGAGCCGAGAGGATCATTTAGGTCAGCCTAGAAGAGAGTGGTGAAGTCTCCATCCATGATGAGGCGGCTAAACATGGTTTAGTGTGCGACATGCTTAAGGTAAAAAAGGCTTAAAGAAAGATTAAGAAAGGAGCCCCTCCTTCTTACCATTAATGGCACTAGTCACATGTCAAAGCCTCCCATGGCTTCATGTGGCTTCGAGAATGGCTTGTCATGGCTTGTCATTTGGTCGGGAAAAGGTTGAGTCGATTTCATGAAAAGGGTTTTAAGAAATTTTTGGTAATTTGATGGGAATTTGGATGAAGCTTCATTTGGAATAATTCAATGATGATTTTAGGACTTAGGTAATGGATTTAATTAAATGGATGACAAATGGAGATGTCATGTGGGCTTTAGTGGTAGATTTGGGCTTTTGAATTTTCAAGGAAATGGGCTTTTAAGAAGGTTTAAGGGAAGTGGGCTTTTAAGTTTAAGGATGTGTTCATGGATGGGAATTTTTGTAGAAGTTTGGGCCAAATAGTTGTTGGTTTTGGTTTAGGGATGTTTCATGAATAATTTGAAATAGATTTAAGGTGGTTTGGGTTTGAATTGGGTCGAATTCGGGTTTATTTCGTAAATGGGCCAATGTAGGTCAAATTAGGCTAACTTGGGCCAATGTTGGGCTAGGGTTGAAATTGATGTAAAATAAATGTTAAGAAATGTTTATGGGAGTGTTTCAAAGAGGTTTTGGCTTTGGTTGGGTTTTAATTTTGAGGTTTGGGCCTATTCGGGTTAGATTCGGGTTTAGGTCAAAATCGGGCTTTTTGATTTTGGGTTGAATTTGAAGTGGGGTTTGGGTCAAAATCTTGGGCAAATCATGTTAGTGTTTTGTTTATGAGGATGTTAAGGAAGGTTTAGAAAAGATTTGGGGTTAATTGGAGTTGAATTGGGTTAGTTTGGGCTAAGTTTGGGTCATGGGTCCAAATTCGGGCTTTAAGGCCCAAAGTGAAATTGGATCCAAATGTCAATCAAATTGACTTGGATTTGGTCTAAATTGGTATTGGGAATGTTGAATTGAAGTTTAGAATTGAATTGGACCAGAATTTGGGTCAATTGGATAGGTTTGGTTTAACATCGGGTTCACTTTGGGTTAAAATGGGTCAATTTGGGGGTTTTGACAAAAGTAGGGTAAATTGATAAAATTGGCCCATGGTGTAGTTGGATAAAATGAAATTGGGAATATTTGGGATTTTCTGGAATTTTCTGGGAATTTTCTGAATTTTTGGATTTTTTAGGCCAAGAAGGGTATTTTGGGTATTTGGAGGGTATTGGGAGGTATTTTTGGAATTTTTGGTATTTTTGGATATGAGATGATCAATTTGAGTGATATGGAGATGTTTGGGATTGATTTTGAAGAATTTTGGGTAATTTGGAAATTTTGCAAAAATTGGGTATTTCATGGTTTTGGGTAGCTTAGTAGTGTAGGGTCCCGGGGTCAAAAATTGAAAATTTGGGAAATTGAAGATTGGGTGAATTTGAGTGGAATGAAATCATTTTGGTTGAGCCATGAAGCCATTTCAAGCCCATATGAGCCATGAAAGGACTCATTTGAGGCATTCACTATGTTGTTCCTAACCCTCTTAGCCAAGGGCTTAGGGGTTAAGGACCATCCATGTGAATCACCTACATGAGTCAGGAGGTTAAGTTGGGTATGGGTGTGGTTTTAGGAGGTGTGTGGGAGTGTAGTGTGTAGGTGTAGTGTAAGTCAGCCCCTCACTGCACTAAGCCACCTGTGGCGGTCCTAAGGCCAAAGAGTCCTATAAGAACTCATCCTTTAAACTTCCACATTCGATTTCAACCCTCTAGGTGATTAGGGGTCTATAATCAAGTTTATGGAGTTTGTAGGAGTTTAGAAGTGGTTTGAATTTCTAAAAGGCGGGTCCCAATTCTAGTCCTCTAAGATAGTCAAAGGAAAAGCCTAAGGCTAGATCCTAAGCACTAAAAAGAAGAAGAGAAGACCTCATCAAAAATGAGGTCAACAAATGGACCCCCAATAGGTGTGGTGAGCTGACGTAGCACACCGCGCGTATTGGTGTTGACCGAAGCGATCAACAAAACCAACACAAATGTCCAAGTGACGAACTTAGGACGAAGTAGAAGAGTTTCGCCGGGGAGTGTCAAGTATATCTCTGAAACCGGAGATTCTTGAACTCTCGCTGGGGAAAGGAAGAGGAGGTAAATCCCAAATCACATGATCTGGGGGAATTTCGACTTAGATTTTATTTTGTTTCAATTTAAGCTTTGATGTGTGAGTTTAAATTTTAGTTTGGAGTTTCAATTTAGATTGAAGTTTGTCAAAATTAATTTGAAGGATTTGATTTGAAATGAAAATTGGAGTTCTGAGGTTTTAGATGTAACATCTCCAACCTCGAAAGAAAATTGAATTGATTAGATTGAATCGTTGCAATGAGAAGAGATCTCGCAGCAAAGCGGTGTTGGATGTAAAATCCTTAACCTCAAGAGTTTGATTTGATGGATGTATTTCATTGCGATAGGGAAATGATCCTAAAGCAATGCAGTCTCGGATGTAAAATCCTCGACCCAAAAGGTTTTGATTTGATGTATTTCAAGGCAATAGGGAAAGAATCCTAAAGCAAGGCAGTCTCTGGATGTAAAATCCTCGACCCAAAAGTTGAATTTTGATGTATTTCAAAGGCAATAGGAAGAGAATCCTAAAGCAAGGCAGCCTTGGATGTAAAATCCTCGACCCAAAAGTTTGAATTTTGATGTATTTCAAAGGCAATAGGAAGAGAATCCTAAAGCAAAGGCAGTCTTGGACGTAAAATCCTCGACCCAAAAGAGTTTGATTTTGATGTATTTCAAAGGCAATAGGAAGAGAATCCTAAAGCAAAGGCAGCCTTGGATGTAAAATCCTCGACCCAAAAGAGTTTGAATTTTGATGTATTTCAAGGCAATAGAAGAGAATCCTAGCAAGTGTAGCCTTGGATGTAAAATCCTCGACCCAAAAGAGTTTGATTTTGATGTATTTCAAGGCAATAGGAAAAGAATCCTAAAGCAAAGGTGCCTTGACGTAAAATCCTCGACCCAAAAGTTTGATTTGATGTACTTCAAAGGCAATAGAAAAGAATCCTAAAGCAAGCGGTACTTGACGTAAAATCCTCGACCCAAAAGTTCGATTTGATGTACTTCAAAGGCAATAGGAAAAGAATCCTAAAGCAAAGTGCGGTCCTGGACGTAAAATCCTCGACCCAAAAGTTTCGATTTGATGTATTTCAAGGCACAGGAAAAGAATCCTAAAGCAAAGTGCAGTCTTCGACGTAAAATCCTCGACCCAAAAGTTTGAATTTGATGTATTTCAAAGGCAATAGAAAAGAATCCTAAAGCAAGGCAGACTTGGATGTAAAATCCTCGACCCAAAAGATTTGAATTTAATGTATTTCAGTGCAATAGGAAAGAATCCTAGCAAAGGTAGTCTTGATGTAAAATCCTCGACCCAAAAGGTTTGAATTTGATGTATTTCAAAGGCAATAGGAAAAGAATCCTAAAGCAGAGGCAACTGATGTAAAATCCTCGACCCAAAAGATTTGAATTTGATGTATTTCAAGGCAATAGGAAAAGAATCCTAAAGCAATGCACTTGATGTAAAATCCTCGACCCAAAAGGTTGAATTTGATGTATTTCAAGGCAATAGAAAAGAATCCTAGCAAAGGCACTTGATGTAAAATCCTCGACCCAAAAGATTTGAATTTGATGTATTTCAAAGGCAATAGAAAAGAATCCTAACAACGGTGCACTTGGATGTAAAATCCTCGACCCAAAAGGTTGAATTTGATGTATTTCAAAGGCAATAGAAAAGAATCCTAAAGCAGCATCTGGATGTAAAATCCTCGACCCAAAAGGTTGAATTTAATTTGATTGATATTTGATTCGAGATCCGAAGAAATTGAATTTGAATTTAATCGAGACTCGAAGCCCGGAAAGATTGAATTTGGAAATTTGGAAGGATGAGTTTGAACTCGATTGAAACTTGATTTAAGATTTGATTTGAAATTTGAAAGATCAAGTTTGAAACTTGATCGAGATTGGATTTGGATTTTGATCGAGAATTTGATTTGAGATTTGGGAAGATCAAATTTGAAATTTGATCGAGAGTGGATTCGGAATTTGATCGAGAATTTGATTTTGAAGTTTGGAAGGATGGAATTTGATTTTGAAGTTCGAAAAGATTGAAATTTGATTCGGAATTGGAAAGATTGAATTCGAGATTTGTGTTGATTTCGTTTATCTTTTAATGGTTCAAATTTTATTTTGTTGTTTATTTAATGTTCATGTGAACTTGGTGTTTGTCATTTTTCGCATTTTTTTTTTAGAAAGTTTTCTTTTATTCTCTTTTTTTTTCTTTTCTCGTTCTTTGTTCGAAGTTCATTTAACTTTAATGGCGTTTCCCAATCAATTTGCACAAAAGAGGTGAAGGCCAAAAACGTGACATGGTCACTTTCATTCCAATCATGTCGAAAATACGTCGTACAACTCGATCCGGAATATATTTCATACAATCCATGTAGACTCAAAACGGATCGTGTATGATCTTTGTTGATCCATCAAAAGAATCATCCGTCAAAAATCCATATCCGAATAGTGAGGTACATGGTCAATAACATCACCTTCCAAGCCATCCTCGGCAAGGATGCCGGCTGGATGTACATCGGAGGTGTGATATTTCCTATGTAACTCACAACTCGTAAGGCCGGAGGTTCTCTAGCTCCGGATCCGGTCGGAAATGGTAAGGTATTTTGCCGTCGTCCATCCTCCCGAAAGTAACCGAGATTCGCTCCACCGGCACCCCCGGTATGCAATGCTTTGCGATATCCGCTCCGTTACCTTGCAATATCATGACGGAACCCACCGGTAAAGGTATCTTTACCGGCCCTCGGAACTCACCCGGGCCTCGCTATCCGGAGGTCGATCCGAACATGATGTTGCACTCATTCAAGAAAGAGACCGTGCGAAAGGTCCGACGAAGTCGTGGTGATCAATATGTGGGGGTATGCAATCACCCCGTTTGTAGATGTTGATAATGCAGCTATTGGGTATGCAATCCGCCGGCAGCACTCTCCATGTTATCAATCTTTTTACCATTCTCTTGATAACTAATGGCATCGGATCTACTCGCCCATGACGAAGTATTCCCGGTGGGTTTCCTTTCTCGTCTTCAAGCAAAGTTGTAGCAAGATCCGCATTGTATTGTGATTCTTCCTTTCCCCGGCATCCATCTCCGGGGTTCCGAGTATGTGTTTTCCTCGTGCGGCCTCGCTCGGCCCATTCTTTTCGCATCCCGGATACATACCACGATTTGTTGTTGTTCATACTCCGAGAATACGTCTGTGTGTAGCTCGAGGCCTTCTAGTATGTTGATTCTTCTTCCTTTAATTCTCTCGAAGTATTCGAAAGTTTTCTTTTCAACATTCTCGCATCCTCTCCAGCTCGTATTCCGGAATGATCTCGCGATGGCGAGGCCTTGTGACATATTGTGGGATATATGGTTCAATCCCTTCACGTTCCCCCGCATACCTCGGCTCCTCGTGATGATGCCCGTCGGGACATCCCCCGGGTTGCTTCGCAACAAGGTCATGCACCGCCGGTGGTTCTATCCGGTGGCGTGGTAGCCTTCTTTCTTCCGATCTTCTCGGAGATTTCCCCGGTTCTTTCCGTTATTCTAGGAGCCGGCCTCCTTTCTTCGTGTTCCCGGTGAACCGGTGTCCTTGAAATGTGAGTGCCGGCATTAGCAACTGTCTCGTCGCGCCGGTCCGCAGCCTAGTTTTGTTAACATTTTACGGATGCGGCGATTCTTATTTCTTCGTTGCGCGGTCGTGAGAGTAGCCCTCCGAACTTCTGAATCTCTCGCGGCGCGGCGCCGACAAGCCCGCCCTCCGCCGTAGTGACTACGGACTTCATTTTCTTGTCTTCTTCGGTGTTTGCTTTTCTTTTCTTGTTGTTGGATCGGTGGCTTGGGCCACCCACTTTCATCACCTGTCCGTCCGGCAGTTCTTCTCGGCTAACCGGGACCCGCCCACTTTCCTCGTATCGTAGGCCCGCCGGTGCGAAATCCGAGTCAATCTCGATTATCGCTCCATCTTTCACCCTCTTTTCATCGAGTGCAAGGCTTACGCCATTCTTAAAGTTCAAGACCAACCGCCCGTTCGACATTTCCCCGCGAAAAGACAAGGAAAAGGATCGTGGGTCGTACTAAGAACAAGAACATTAAGAAAATGTTTATTAAAGATACATTTTTTTATTATTCTTATATTTTGAAATTTAACAGAATGAAGTAGGATAAGATGAGGGAAGAGATTTTGATTTGAAAAAGAAAACAAGGAAAACTTAATTATCATGATTTTATTTATCTTAGCACATTTTATTATTTTTGGGTTCGGACTCAACCACAAGTAATTACTTTCACCCGTGTTTCTTAGGGATGAAGAATTCATTCCTTCGAAACATCGTGTAGCGTAATATTTTTTCAAGTATCGTCCGTTGATTGGAAGCATATGTCGTTCTCCCCGGCAATTCACTAGCCGGTAGGAACCTCCCGAGTATACCGCTTCAACCACAAACGGTCCTTCCCAAGTGGGTTCAAATTTTCCTCCTATCTTGCGGTGTGCAAGAATAGGTCTCTCGAGAACGAGAACTAAGTCACCAACTTTCAAGGTTCTTGGGCGGACTCGCCTTGTCATGGGCTCGAACCATCTTAGCTTGGTATAGTTCTAAATTCTCGTTGCGCCGCAAGTCTTTTCCCTTCCAAGCTTTCTAATTCTTCGAGTCGTAATCCGGCGTTTTCTTCGTCGTGATCTTGTTTGCAATCGCAATTCCGAGTGAAGGAAGCCGAACCTCTAAAGGTAACACTCGCTCGGACCCATACACCGGAGCGTAAGGTGTAGCTTCGAGTAGGAGTTCCGAAGGTTGTCCGTAGGCTCCATAAGGCTTCTAACAATTTCTCGTGCCAATTTCTCTTATTATCGTCCAGGGTTTTCTTTAAGATTTGAACGAGAGTTTTATTAAAAGCCTCGCCGAGGCCGTTTGCTCTCGGGTAGTAAATTGTCGAGTATCGCCAGCCGATTCCGTGTCTCCCGACAAAATTGTTGATTTGTGTGCTTCGAATGCCGACCCATTATCCGAGATGATCCCGCGCGGCACTCCGAAACGGTAGACAACTTGGTTCTTGAAAACCGTAGCACGTGGTGTGCTTTCACTTCTCTAAGTGGAACCGCTTCCGCCCACTCGGAAAAGTAATCCGTAGCCGCAAGAATGAAACGATGTCCTTTTCGAAGATGGTGGTTCTATCGGACCCACTATATCCGTGCCCCAACATTCAAATGGCCACGACGCAATTGTCGGTGTAGCACATTTGGAGGTTGGTGTAGAACCACTCCGTGCACTCGGCATCGATGACGCCTCTCGGCGATTTTCATGCGCTCGGTCATCATCGAGGGCCGTAGTACCCTAGTCTTTTAATTTTCATTTTCATCTTTGGACCCGACCGGTGAGCGCCACGTAGTCCCGAATGCACCTCTTTAACAATTTCACGGGCCTCGAACCCGCTTAGGCACCTTAGCCACATTCGATCAAAAGACCTTCCGTATAATGTGTTGTTTATTAATGCGTAGGACAGAGTTCTTTTCTTGATCCGATGGGCTAGCGACCTATCGTCCGGTAGCTTTCCTGCTTGCGGTGTAGTTCATCAATGGCCGTCGCCAATCTTCCGTGTTTTCTCGTCACCGCCGCAACCGATTCTTTTCTTCTTCCGATTTGTGTATCATGTCTATGTCAAGCCGTGATAGGACCCGACGTCCGTGAACCGACACTTCCATCGATTCATCTTGCAAATGTGCAAATTCTTTTGCGAGACGGGCTAAAGCATCTCGCTAAAGCATTCTCTTTTCTAGGAATTTTGTAGATCGTCACATTTGGAATCCGTTCCAACAAACTGTATGGCATACCGGAAGTATTGTTCGAGTCTTGGTTTAAAATCCCGTATTGTCCGGCGATCCGTTGAATGATTAACCGTGAATCCCCGTAGATGTTGATGTCCGTTATCCCCATTCGAATAGTTAATTCCAAGTCCCGTTATGAGGGCTTCGTATTCTTGCTTCGTTGTTCGTACACGGTTCCGTCAAGTGGTAGGAGTATCTTAACATCCCCCGCTCCGGTGTTATAAAGATTAGCCCGATTCCCGCCTTACCGGCACTATCACTTGCGATTCTTCGTCTTTGTGTGCCGAAGATGCTCCGTCGAAATACAATTCCCAACGTCGATCATCGTGGTCTTCTAGGCTCATTATTTGTTCATCTCGCGGATCGTCATCGAGAGGAGATTCGGCCGCAAAGGGTGTGTCGCGAGGAAGTCTGCTAAGACTTGTCCCTTTACGGCACGCGAGGCACGAAAGTTATATCGAATTGCAATAATATCATCGACCATCCGGCAAGTCCGCCGGAAAGTGTTGGACGAGTCATCAAGTATCGCAATGGATTAAACTTCGAAATCAAGTCGACCTTATGAGAAAGCATGTAGTGCCCGAGCTTTTGAGCGGCGAAGATCGTGGCCAAACAATGCTTTTCAATTGCGGGATACCTTACTTCCGTCGGGAGTAAACGACGGCTTAAGTAGTAAAGAGCATTTTCTTTACCCTCATCATCGACCCTGCCAACAGTGGCTCCGAGAGAGTCGTCTAAAGCCGCGGTGTAAAGTATCGCGGTCTACTCCGAGATCGGGGCCGCTAAGACAAGAGGTGTCATTAAATATTGTTTAATGTCTTCGAAGGCCTTCTCGGCATTTCTCTTCCCAAATAAATTTGGCGTCCTTTTTAACTAGTGCCGAGAAAGGCCGACACCTACCCGACAGGCTCGAGATAAAGCGTCGAAGATATGCCGCCTTCCTCGAAAAGATCGTAGTTGTTTTAAGGTTTTGGGAGGCGGCATTTCTAAGATAGCTTTAATCTTCTCCGGATCGATTTCAATTCCACGATGTCGGACAACGAATCCTAAGAATTTCCCGGAGGTGACGCCGAAGGCGCATTTTAAGGGATTCATCTTAAGGTTAAATTGTCTTAATCGTTCGAAAACAATTCTCAAATCATACAGTGTGGTTTTCCTTTACTTTGCTTTTGATGACGACATCGTCCACGTAGCATTCGACTTGATTGTGGATGAGATCATCAAAAATTCTTGTCATTGCTCTTTCGGTAAGTCGCTCCCGCGTTCTTCGATCCGAATGGCATCACCGTGTAGCAAAATACTCCGATCGGCGTTCGAATGCCGTAAGCTTTTCATCTTCTCGGAGCCATTTTTATCCGGTTGTATCCCGAAGATCCATCCATGAATGAGAATATTTCATGTGTCGAAGCAATATCGATCATCGCCTGGAATCGGTAGAGGGAATTCATCTTTTGGACATGCCTTGTTTAAATCTCTCGAAGTCCACACAAATTCCGATCCGACCATTCTTCTTCTCGACCGGCACTACGTTGGCTAGCCAAGTCGGGTATTGTTCTTCACGGACAAATTTAGCGTCTATTAGCTTTTTAACTTCGGCTATGACTTGTTGTTCGATTTCCGGACGCATTCTTCCGGGACCTCGTCCGACCGGAATGTAGCTAGGATCCACTCCTAACTTATGGACTCGCAACCTCCGGGGCTAATCCCGGCATTTCATCGTAGCTCCAAGCAAAACAAATTTTTAAATTCCATTAATAACTCGATTATTTCTTCGGAGTCTTCTTTATCGAGTAAGGAGCTAACAAAGGTAGGTCTAGGCTCTTCGCTAGTACCCAAGTTAACTTCCGTTAACTCATCTATCAGTAGATTTGATTTCTTCTTCGAATTCTGGTGGAGCGTCTCCAATTTGTAAATCTTCGAGTTCGTCCGTAGTTTCCATGCGCTTTCATTGGATTTGCAAGTGACAACCAAGCAAAATTCAGCATCGTCAACCGACCCTACCGTGCCGAATCCGAGTCCATACTTTGAATCGGGAGGACGACCGGAGTTATTCCATAACTTTTCAAAATGTTGTGATTGGCCTTTTGTCCATTGTCGAGGTAAGAAACCACGTTGAATTAAATTTTGAACACAGGAGAGTACCACTCAAAAGGTAATTCCATTAATTCCGATGAAGTGACATCTTCGAATTGTACATTATTTTCGCTTGGAGGAAGAAGCACCACGGTAGAATTTGATCGGCTTTGCACCGTCACTACGTACCTCTTCGACCTCCATACCCTCGATCTTATTAGAATGGATCGGAGTTAGGGTCATAAGTATGTACGTAGTGGTTAATCTTCTCGTACATCGATTTGTATTCTTCGTTCTTTTCATCTTCGAGGGAGATCTTGTATTGCGGCTTCTTTCGACTTATTGTTGTCGCTTCTTGCTTGATTTCTTTTTCTTCTTCGTAACTATCATCCCAATCAACATTGATGGTTGGTTTCTTCTGTCCAATTGTCCTAGTGTCTCTACCACGGCCTCGTCCCCGCCTCGACCTCGGATGCGAGTCGTGGAGAAACCTTCACCATCTCGCCGAAGGGAGTGGTGAGTGATCGTTGGACTAGAACTTCAGTGTTCTTCGTTGTCCCGAACTTTCTTTGCTTCATTTGTTATGGTATCTCTCGGAGAAGATTGTTTTCTTTGGCGGTGCATAATAAGCCGCATCTTCATGGATTCCAATTTCATGTACCGGAGAATGGTTGTAAGTCTCCTTTGATGCACCGTTCCCCTCCATCGTAATATTTGATGCACCGATGCGTAGATGATGGTACCATCCCGTTTTCATGTATCCATGGTCGGCCCAAGTAGAGCGTTGAACGACGTTTCGAATCGATTATATGAAATTTTGCGGTTGTCTTTGCTAAATCACCGGTCTTCATCGCAGCGTTATCGACCCGAGGGCTCTTTCTCCTTTCCGGTCGAATCCTCTTAATAACATTTTGTCGGCCTCGAGCTCACGAGCATCAATTTCCAAGTATGCTAGTGTTCGAAGACTCATTATATCGATTGATGCTCCCGGATCCACCAATACTCCGGAGAGCGTAAACTTCCCAATCAGTAATCGAAATGTACAACGGTCGGTCGTGATCCGCCGTCCCAAGTAGTAGGTCATTGTCCGTGAAGGTAACACCTCGCCGTTCCTTTAACGAGCAAACCTCATCCAAGGAATCTCCGGCCATTTGAGCTAAGCAAATTTCCGGATCAAGTAAGGCCTCGATCGAGCTTCTCTCATCTCCTTCGATAAGATGAGAGCATCGTAGATGCTCGCCTTGGCCGGTAGTTTCCTAAGATGGGCTAGCACGTTGTAGTCCACTTTGTTCTCCATGCGTCTCGGCTTCTTCTCGAACGGGTATGTCTTCTCGCCGGGTTGGTTCTTCTTGAACAACCACCGCTTTCCTTTGTCTTTTGGACCCATTCTCGGAGGTAGAACTTTTCCACTTCTTAGGTTGACTTCGTAATTTCTTCCGAATCTAGTATCGAGTTTGTCGGTGTCTCCTCCCGAATCGGAATGACCGGCTCTTCTGGATTATCTTCCAAATCGAAGGCTCTAACTCTATTGTAACCGGAGCTCCTCGAAACTCACGCATAGATCCGTTGCTTGTTGAACTCTCGTAGCCTCCTCGATGGATGCCTTCTTCGTCATTGTGATCGTCGAGATCATGTATGATTCGAGAATTGTTGTTGGTATCGAAATCGACGCCCGGATTGTCGCTAGTTACGTAATCGTTAGAAATGATCAAAACGTAGCCAACGCCATCACCCTTATCATTATATGATCCCACCGAAGTGAGCAGATAATCATACAAAATCGAGGTTCGAGGATTTCTCCCCCGAATCGGAAACAACTATCCTAGGATAAGCAGCCCCTAGTCTAGCCTTAGGAGTCTCGGTCCCTCTCCTTCGTCAATTTTCTTCTTCTCTTCGATTTTCTCCTCGTCGAGGTGGCTCTTCTATCGCAAGTGATAAGTACCGGCTTAACGTGTCTCGAACTCCGAATCAAGCTCGCACCGAAGCGGTTCGGATGTTGTCTAAAATCTTCTTCGAAGATCTCGTCCATGCGGTAGTCCATCCATCGTCGCTGCATAGGGATCTATCGGAATGACGGGATCGGCTGAGATAACATCGACGGAACCTCCTTTCCGGGGTTCCTTCATGTACTCCTTCGGGATTGTTATATTTCCTTTCCGAAGGTTGTCGTCGAGCCAACTTTTGAAGGTAATGCAGCCTTCTATCTTGTGCCCAAGCATCCGATGGTAGGGGCAAAAGTCGGGATCACCTTTCTTGTTGACTTCCTCCGGTCTTTGGGCTCCGGCACTGGAAATCTGGAGTTTTCATTAAGCTACGGAACATCTTTGGTATCGCTTCATTTTTGAACGGATATTCTCTCGCTCGAAGCTCCTCAATGTACGTTGCGGACGAGACGGTTGTTCATACTCGCGGAGACGACCGATAGCCGGACCGGGGTTGCCGGTAATTTTGTTGTGGTTGTCGCGGCCGTTCGGTGGTATTTGCATCGGTTGTTCGCCTTTGTCAACCGCCGCAACGACCCCGCATTTCTTTTCGAAAGTCTTCACCGGCTTCTCGCTTGTCCGTCTTGTCGGCAAAACTTAATTGCTTCGCCTCTTCTTGCAAGCTTCCGGCCTTGCTTAACAACTTCTCAAAAGTCTTAATAGTGAATCCTCGAGGAGAAGTGCTATCGGCCGTGAATGCTTTTAAGCAAGATGCCGATCGCATGTTGTTCTTGCAGTCGTGGTTCACACTTCATACTTAAATTTCTCCATCGAAGTATGTAATCCACTAGAGTTTCATTCGGCCTTTGTTTCTCTACCACTAAATCACCTATAGTGATGTGGTGCCGAGCTCCGCAAATCGCTTAATGAAGAGGCTCTCTAGCTCGAGAATGTCTTTGCGCATCCGTTGGGTAATCCCGCATACCCGCCGAAGGCGATTCCCGACGTGATCGCTAACGAACCGTCGGAAGAGTAGCGCATCGCTCCCGCCGCATTGCAACAACCGGCACGAAAGTGTGCAACATGCCGTCGGGGTTCCTGGCTCCGTCGAAGGTCTTAAACGGAGGTGGTACGAAGCCCTTCGGGTATCGGATAGCGCCGAATTCTTCCGGCAAGGTCTACCCGTCCGAATAGATGTCCCGTTCTTCGATTGTGCTAGGGCTTCTCGCACCTGCTGTTCTACCAAGTTCTTGATATCCTTTTCAGTGATCATACTTTGTGTTGTATCCTTTTTACGCTGGTCATCCCCATTGACGGATGTAATCTCCTTTCCTCCGTCTACGAGGTGAATGACTTCTGGGGTGTCTCTCTATGTGGTTGTACTTGACTTTGGAGAGTGGCTAGAGCTACGGCCATCTCTTCCATCCTCTTCGCCATTCGAGCGATCGTGTCGTCCTTTTCCCGAAGCCGTCTCTTCATCGCTCCGGCTCCTCTCTTTCGCGGCCGCAGGAGCACCTCGAGAAGATGATGAAGCTCGTGTCTCAACCATGTTGATTTCTCGCATATTCGTTGTCCATGAATTCCGATGAGTCGATCTCATCTCCGAACTTTTCTTCTCTTTCTTTTGCCAACCGTCGGATGTCGGTTCTCAACTTTTCCATGGCATCTTCTAGCGGAGCTTTCGTGTATCTTCGTGGTTGTCATGCGATGGTTGCCGGGTCCTTTTTTCACGAGTCCCCTTCATCGCAAGAGCACTTTCTTCGCATTCCAGCCTCCCGGCGAGACTTTCTTCTCGGGCCGTCGTTTCGATCTCAATCGCCCCGTAGTGGGATGCCATACCATCCTTCTAGCAGCAGAAGGTCTAGGACCAGATGGTCTATCGGCCAAATGCTGGAAGGTGGTATCCTCCCTAATCTGTAACCCTGATACTACGACAGGCGGGCTAGCCTTCATTCTCTTGCTTGGCTTTTCTATCATGACGGCGGGTTCTACTCGAGGCCCAAGACGGGATTTGACCGGCACCCGCCCTATCCTTCGTAGAATTTCCGACACGGCGCTTTTCCTTCTTCGCTAGCTTTTCTACCAAAGTTTGCAGACGAGCAAACGGCGTAGTTCTGATTCTTTCTCGCGGCTATCGTTGTAGTATGCGGGCCGAGGTAATGCGGCAAAGAATCTTGCGAACATTCTCCTCATCCTCTCGCGGCGAGAGGGGATGGAACCCGCTTCCTCCCAAAAGTGGTATGTAGTCAGCAGTGGTGTATATTCCGGTAGCGGTGTATATTCCGGCAACTCCGGAATTTCCTCCAGAAGGCAATCTCGGCAGCCTCCGGCTTCCCCGGCGATCCTTCTATTTCTATTTCTTCTTCGGGTCTTTGTCGCCGAAGGAATCTTCGAACCGGACCCGATTTCGAAGACGAAGGTCTTACAGAAGATCCGTACCCTCCACGGCAATGAGTTTATCATAGTTCCGGATTCCTTTCCCCTTTGATTCGGCGTAAGTCGGGGTAGGTGCGAAACAACTAGACCGATGGGGGTAGTGAGAATAGCTCCTCCCGCGGACAAGCAAGATTCTCCTAGTCCGGACCCTTCGCAGGGAGGAAACTCTCGGGTCGACCTAAGGTCGAACTCGGCAGCGGGTTCCTCGGCCTTCGTATACCTTGTTCGTCGCTGCAAAGAGGGAGACGTCGGTGACTTCGACGTTCGTGAGCTCAAATCCTCGTCCAAATCGGATGACCCCATTGTCGGGCGCTCATCCTTATGGACAGCGAAGTCCAAATCCGTTGGTGAAGGAGAAAATCGCTTCGGGGCTTCCATTTCCGCAAGGTAGATTCCGGTTGTCGGTCCCAAGTTATGCTTCTTTTCTTTAGGACGAAAAGGAATTGAAAAGAGTCCGAACGCATTCTTTGTTCATGTATTTATAAAAAAGAATCATTTGTTAAAAGAATCACTTATTAGAGGGTTTGTTTATTTAGAACGGAATGTTCAAAGGTGTAGAGAAGGTAAGGAATCCGATTCATAAAGGAAAAGAAAGTCTTAAGCAAGACTTCCCGACTCGAAGGATCACTCCTAAACTAACACCTATCGTGGGTCCACCCCACCTCGTAAATGAGGTAAAAGGATCTCGAACCTCTCTCGTTTAGGGGTGTCTAAACAACTGGCTCCTAAATCCGAGAGAATGTTGGCTATACTTGTTCAAGATAGAAATGAACATAGTATTCCAACGGAAAGAAGGGTAGTTTGATCCATTAGTGACATGGATACACTACCGATTTTTGAAAGCAGAATTATTCGATTATAATGGAGAGAGGAATTATTCCCCACATGAGTCGCCGAAATATGTCGGCATTATTTTTAGGTTGTATTGTATTTTAAAAGGGGGTCGCCAATCGAAGTTGTCGGCGAATTTAAATTTTAAATTTAATTTAAATATATATAATTTAGAAAGTAGTATTTGATTTTGAAAATAATTTTTAAATTTGAAAGTTTTAAGATATGAGATTAAACCGATCTCACATCCCCAAATAGTTTATATAAACGAGCGCCGCACCACAAACCGTATATCTATCCCTAAGGATAGACACACCGCTCGATGGTGGGGCTCGATCAAATAAACTAGAAGTTTTGTGACATCCGTTTGGTTTGCGAACCAATTTTATAAGCCGACAAATTCCCCGCTTAATATGAAAGTATCAAACAGTGGTTTATATTACCCGGGTTCTTTAAAATTCCCTATAAGGGCAAGCCCCTATAGTTAATTACATCTTAAGTGACGGGAATCACCTAAGAAAACTCTCGATAATAACCAATAATTCTCGCTCTCAAGAATTTCAAAGTTTAAGGTTTTCAAAGATCGAATTTTGGAATTTCAATAGGGAATGGATCAAATTTTGGAACATTTTGTTTTGTGAATCCAAAGGAAGAAAGGTAGGAGAAATCACCGATTCGAAGTGAACTTCGATAATTTCCCGACTATCCTATTGTTTGTCTTGAATTTAGGAAAGTCCTAATGTTTATTCGATATTTCAATCTTGCCAATTTTAATTAATTGTGGCTTATATTTGTATGATAAAATCAAACAAATAGACTCTAGAAGATGCGAGGGTTTATTGTCGTATCGGACGACTACCTCGGAATCCTAAGACCGGTTAGGGCTTAATTTGCAATGCAAATGCCTAACGAAGAGTCGAGGGTTTATGTTGCACTAGTGCAAGCTACCTCGAAGTCCTATGGCTTGGTTGTTTTAATTCTAGGAAAGTTTTGCCGAAGTAGACTCGAGTTTCACTGATGACGATGGTCGTGCCGCCCACCATGCTCCGAGCTCCTTGTTGTTGCAGAGGTTTAGTTTTAGAAATCATAAATCGGAGTCGAGAAAAGTGTTTTGGTTTAGAGAAAATCTTAATTTCCAGTGTGTTTTTTTATGTTTTATTTAAAACAAATCTTAAAGTTGATTATAACGACACCTGCTAAGATCCCACGGTTCCATCCTTCCGCATCATTATTTTTATCGGATTCACTTAGTCCGTATGAATTTGCTAAACTCAACCGAATGAGTTCCACACTTTCATTTAGACCATGGGAAATCCCGTTAAGCAACACGTAGGTTACATCATCCGAGGTATTCCCGATCATCCAACAGACGTTTTAATTTAGTTGTAATTGTAGTTTTGTGTTCTGTTTGTGATTAAATTTCGAGTTGTTTTATATTTTGAAATGTTGTGGCGGTGAATTTTATCTCGCAATGACTTTTAACTTAATTTTGGTTTCGGCTTTAGTGGCTATCCTAAAGGTGTGGGTTTTCATGCAACAGCTTGTTTTATCATGCAAGAAAAAATAAACGCAATTAGCAATAAAGTAAATTGCAATAATGTAAATTGCTGGAAAATAAATTGCGTGAAAGTAAATCGCAATAATACAAATGCGTACCCTGAGGGTCTTCCCGTCATCCCAAGCCGCACTTAAAACACAATTAGCATATTTAAGCAAGTTCCTAGTAAAGCTAAGGGAAAGGTTATGGTTTTCTACCAAATTCCTAATCCTATAGCTAGTCATTTCCTATGACGTCTAGGTTCTTTGTGTTTTAGTTTAAGGACGATTTTCTTCATCAAAGAATAGTTAACCCCAATTGTTCTTATAAATGTCCTATCATATCGAGGAAGTGCTTAAGAGGAATCTTAAACATCTTTTCAATATTTCTAGGATTGTTTTAAGTCCAAATGAATTTAATTATACAAATGAATTAATCGTCCAAGAATTTCAAGTTTTATCGTTACTCTTGCTCAGATGAACTATGACATTTCGAATATCCTATAAGTGAAGTAACATTTCATTTGATGTTCCATTTAGGAGTTATAATAACTAAAGCTTTCAAGGGTAAGTTAGTATTCAAATGATTTGGTTTAAGTTAAAGAGTTTAAATTTGGAATAGTGTTCAAGTTGTTTTTCTTTAAATTTATTTTCTTTCTGTTTTAGGTGATGTTATATTTAATTCAATTTAATTTAATTGAGTTTTAATTTAGTTTAACATAGTTCAATTTAATTTGATTTGGTGTTTAATTAATTTGATTTGATTTAATTTAATTTAATTATTTAATTTAATTTAATTTAATTTAATTGTTTAATTTAATTTAATTTAATTTTAATTATTTAATTTAATTTAATTTAATTGTTTAATTTAATTTAATTTAATTTTAATTTAATTTAATTTAATTTAATTTAATTGTTTAATTTAATTTAATTTAATTTTAATTTAATTTAATTTAATTTAATTTAATTGTTTAATTTAATTTAATTTAATTTTAATTTAATTTAATTTAATTTAATTTGTCTTAATTTAATTTAATTATTAAATTTAATTTAATTTTAATTTAATTTATCTTTAATTTACTTTATTTTTAATTTTAATTGAAATTTTTGAAAGAGTTTAATAATTTGATTTTAGTTTAATGATTAAGTCTTTTAATATTTTGAATTTGAATTATCATTTTAATTAAGAGTTGAATATTAATGAGATAATTAATTTAGGGATTTTTTAAATTAAAGAATAAATCTCTTCCTAATAAATATCCCTTATTTTAATAATTCCAATTTTATTATTCTTCCAAATTTAATCAATTATTTAATTAAAGTTTAATCATTTTGAAATTGTTTAATGGGTTTCTACCCTTTAATTATTTAAATTTCAATCATCCAAATCAGATTAGGATCAAATATTTTACTTGTTAATTTTTATTAAACCTAAAGTTTTAATTAAGGATTAAAGATTTTAATTACCATTTTACCCTTTAAGCTTAATAATTTCATAACTCACTAAATTGAACTTAAATGAACTTGAAATTTTTATGTGACTTCACTCATATGTCAATAAAGACATGAGAGGAGAAAATGTGATTTTTCTGTATTTAATTTATTTATATAATTATTTTTGGTGGAAAATAGAGATTTTCAAGGAAAATTTGATAACATGACCAAAAGAAAGTTTCTGTCCTTAAGAAAATTAGAGGACATTCCTAATGACCAGAGAAGCACTTGGACCAATTTTGGTGATTTTTTGAATTATATTATTTTTATTATAATTATTTTGAGTTTTGGAGTGTTAATTAATTTAAAAATAAAATAAATGTTCAAAAAATGAATTTTATATTTTTCAAAAATCTCTCTGATATCAAGGAAACCAGAGAATCAAATTTTGCAATTTTCTGATTTTTCTATGATTTATAATAATTATTTTAGTGAAAATGCTAGAAAATACATTTTTTTTTATTTTAAAATTACCCTAGGGCTTTAAAATTCAATATCTCACTAAATAGACCTAAGAAAAATGTGGGATTTGTTCCTAAGTGATTAAAATTCAAAATGTGACATTTTGGTGAATTTTATTATTTTTGTGATTTTTATTATTTTTTAATTATTAAAAATATTAAAATATTATTAAAAATCAACTTTTTTAGAAAATTGAAATTTTAATTTTCTTAGGTTCCCCTGATATTAGAGAGGCTCCAAAACCAATTTGGTGAATTTTTAAAAAGTATTTTAAAAGTTATGAATTTTTAAAGTTTAAAATGGCTAAGTGGCTTAATTAACCCAATTAGTGGGGTTAACCAAGTCCAATCGACCTCAAATTTTTATGGTGGATTCCTCTGATCCTAAAGGTCAGTGGAGAATTGATTTCAAGTCAATTTGATGCCTGGTTAACTCTAATTAATTAAAGACCTATTTTGGGTGTTTAAGCCAATTAGGGTTAATCTGAGTGAATTAACTCAAGTCCTATTTTTCCTAGAGTTCTCTCGGTCATAAGGAACATCACCAAATATTTCTAGAATTTATTTCACAACATGCTAATTTTTGGAATTAAAATACTCAAAACAGCAACATGCATTTGAAAAATAAATAACTTTTCACTGAGATGGCCTCCGACCTTGGAAAATTCAGGAAATGTTCCCAAGTTCGGAGGCTTCAAAAGCCCTATGGTCTCATGCCATGGTGAATTGTATACATGCATGGAGAATTAAATGTATGCAGAGAGTAAATAAATTATAAAAAATAAAATACTTAATGAAATTAAATGATTTCTTTTCCACATTATTCTCCTCTCGTTCACCGAGCAAGAGGGTATTTTTATTTTATTTTTGTGATTTTTCTACACAAAGATATGGATTTTTGAAGTTTAGGGAATTAAATAAATAAGAAAATACCCTAATTTTCTATTTATCCACGCGGCGCCGCCGCATCCTCGGCAGCCTCCGAAAGGCCACGCGGCGCGCTCCCATTCGACGCCGCCACTCGAGTCGCAGCCCGGGCCCCGCGGTTCTCGCACCGTTTCCTCGGTCCGACGCCATCCGAGCCGTTCGTCCGCGCGTGTATCGAATGGACGACATCCGTTCATCGTCCCCAAGTGTCCTCACCCGATAGCCGTCCACACTAAATCCCTAATATCTCACTCGATACTCAATGGATTTTTATGTTCTTATGCTTCTATGGATTCGTCTCAAGAGACGAACACATCTATACGGCTAACATGCATCGGAACTAAGGCATTTGAAATAGAGAATCTTCAAAAGCTCTGGATGAAGAGTTAGCTCATACCTTGGCTCGGAGAAGTGTGGCTTCAATCCGAGAGTTGTTGCACCTTCGATCGGGTCCCAAGCAAGCTCCGCATGAAGTCTCCCGGTCCGGTGAATTGTCCGGATATGATTTCGACCAAGCCCGATCATAAAGCTTGAGGCCGGAGCAACCGGGTGGCCCGGAGATGGGGCTTTTGATGGTGGACACCTTCCTCGGTCCGGTGAAGGTGTAGAGCCAATCAATTTGGGGATTGGCTCACCGTGGAGAAGTGTCCCGGTTTTGGGTGGAATTTCACCTCCGAAATCGAGCTTACAGAGGAGAAATGGCAGGGGATTTCACCTGGGATCAAGTGCTCTAAGGGTGGAGAAGGGTCTCGGAACAATTTTGGCGCAGTTTTGGCAAGGTTTGTGCTTCTCCCCTCTCATGGCCGAGAGGGGTGGAGTTTAAATAGAGCTGGTCGCGAGGCCTCCTGCGGGGAGTTAGGGCTCGGGATCACCTGCTCGGTGAGGAGAAGATCAGCCATGGTGACCACTGGGGATGGGGCAGCTCAAGCAAGTGAGAATTTCAATGTTGGCTCACATGTGAGCTCTCGGCCATGGTGTTTTCCGGCGGCCCGGTGGCCGGCCGGCCGTGGTCGGTCACCCTCAAGCTCAGGTGGGTCGTGGCTGGAGGCTTGTGCAATCAATCGGCAATTGCCATGTGTAAAGGAGTTGGATTGAAATGGAATGGGGATGAGCCTATTTTGGGTCCAAATGGGTCAACCCACCTTTGGGCTTGGTTCACCTCCCCATGGCCTCGATTTTGGGCCGAGAGGATCAGTTGGGTCACCCAAGAGAGAGTGGTGTGGTCTCTATCCATGATGAGGTGGCTAAACATGGTTTAGTGTGCGACATGCTTAAGGTAAAAAAGGCTTAATGAAAGATTAGGAAAGGAGCCCCTCCTTTTACCATTAATGGCATGGTCACATGTCAAGCCTCCCATGGCTTCATGTGGCTTGTCAATGGCTTGCATGGCTTGTCTTTGGCTTGGAGAAAGTTGAGTCAATTTCATAAAAATGGGTTTTAAGAAATTTTTGGTAATTTGATGGGAATTTGGATGAAGCTTCATTTGGAATAATTCAATGATGATTTTAGGACTTAGGTAATGGATTTAATTAAATGGATGACAAATGGAGATGTCATGTGGGCTTTAGGGTAGATTTGGGCTTTTGAATTTTCAAGGAAATGGGCTTTTAAGAAGGTTTAAGGGAAGTGGGCTTTTAAGTTTAAGGATGTGTTCATGGATGGGAATTTTTGTAGAAGTTTGGGCCAAATAGTTGTTGGTTTTGGTTTAGGGATGTTTCATGAATAATTTGAAATAGATTTAAGGTGGTTTGGGTTTGAATTGGGTTGAATTTGGGTTTATTTGGTAAATGGGCCAATGTAGGTCAAATTAGGCTAACTTGGGCCAATGTTGGGCTAGGGTTGAAATTGATGTAAAATAAATGTTAAGAAATGTTTATGGGAGTGTTTCAAAGAGGTTTTGGCTTTGGTTGGGTTTTAATTTTGAGGTTTGGGCCTATTTGGGTTAGATTTGGGTTTAGGTCAAAATTGGGCTTTTTGATTTTGGGTTGAATTCGAGTGGGGTTTGGGTCAAAATCTTGGGCAAATCATGTTAGTGTTTTGTTTATGAGGATGTTAAGGAAGGTTTAGAAAAGATTTGGGGTTAATTGGAGTTGAATTGGGTTAGTTTGGGCTAAGTTTGGGTCATGGGTCCAAATTCGGGCTTTAAGGCCCAAAGTGAAATTGGATCCAAATGTCAATCAAATTGGACTTGGATTTGGTCTAAATTGGTATTGGGAATGTTGAATTGAAGTTTAGAATTGAATTGGACCAGAATTTGGGTCAATTGGATAGGTTTGGTTTAACATCGGGTTCACTTTGGGTTAAAATGGGTCAATTTGGGGGTTTTGACAAAAGTAGGGTAAATTGATAAAATTGGCCCATGGTGTAGTTGGATAAAATGAAATTGGGAATATTTGGGATTTTCTGGAATTTTCTGGGAATTTTCTGAATTTTTGGATTTTTTAGGCCAAGAAGGGTATTTTGGGTATTTGGAGGGTATTGGGAGGTATTTTTGGAATTTTTGGTATTTTTGGCTGTGAGTGATCAATTTGAGTAATATGGAAATATTTGGGATTGGTTTTGAGGATTTTTGGGAGATTTGGGATTTTTTTGAAAAATTTGGGTGATTTCAAGGGTTTTGGGTAGGCTAGGCTGGTCCGGGGTCCCGGGGGTCAAAAATTGAAAATTTGGAAAATTGAAGATTAGGTGAATGTAAGTGGAATAAAATCATTTTGGTTGAGCCATGAAGCCATATCAAGCCCACATGAGCCATGAAGGGACTCATTTGAGGTATTCACTATGTTGTTCCTAACCTCTTGCCAAGGGCTTAGGGGTTAAGGACCATCCATGTGAATCACCTACATGAGTCAGGAGGTCAAGTTGGGTATGGGTGTGTTTTTAGGAGGTGTGTAAAAGTGTAGTGTATAAGTGTAGTGTGTGTGTAAGTCAGCCCTCACTGCACTGTGCCACCCGGTGGCGCTCCAAGGCCAAAGAGTCTTATAGAACTCATCCTTTAAACTTCCACATTTGATGTCAACCCTCTAGGTGATTAGGGGTCTACAATCAAGTTTATGGAGTTTGTAGGGAGCTAAGAAGTGGTTTGAATTTCTAGGCGGTGGGTCCCAATTCTAATCCTCTAAGATAGTCAAAGGAAAAGCCTAAGGCTAGATCCTAAGTACTAGAAAGAAGAGGAGAAGACCTCATCAGAAATGAGGTCAACAAAGGGCAAAATGGTAATTAAAATTTTAACCCTTAATTAAAACTTCAGGTTTAATAAAATTAAAGAGTAAAATATTTGATCCTAATCTGATTTGGATGATTGAAATTTAAATAATTAACTAAACAATTTAAAAATAATTGAAATGAACTTTAATTAAATAATTAATTAAATTTGGAAGAATAATAAAATTGGAATTATTAAAATAGGGATATTATTAGGAAGAGATTTGTTCTTTAATTTAAGGATCCCTAAATTAATCATCTCAATAATATTTAATTCTTAATTAAAATGATAGTCCAAATTTAAGATTTAAAATGTTAAAAGACTTAATCATTATGTTAAATTAAAGTTAAATTATTTAAATTAAACCCTCTTAAAATTTCAATTAAATTAAAATTAAAAATTAAATTAAATTAAAATTTAAATTAAATTGAATTAAATAAAATTAAATTAAAACAAATTAAAATTAAATTAAATCAAATTAAATTAAATTAAAATTAAATTAAATCAAATTAAATTAAATTAAATTAAATTAAATTAAATTAAATTAAATTAAATTAAATTAAATTAAATTAAATTAAATTAAATTAAAATTAAATTAAATCAAATTAAATTAAATTAAAATTAAATTAAAATCAAATTAAATTAAATTAAAATTAAAACTAAACCAAATTAAATTAAATTAAAGTTAAATTAAATTGAATTAACAATAACATCACCTAAGACATAAAGAAATTCAAAAAAAATAAGTATGAAGCAACTTGAACACTATTCGAAATTTAAACCCGTTAACTGAAATTAAATCATAAACCATTTGAACATCAATTTGCCCTCGAAAACTTTTGTTGTCATAACTCCTAAACAGAATGTTAAATGAAATGTTACTTCCCTCATAGGATATTCAAATGTCCTAGTTCACTAAGTAAGATAACAACAAAACTTGAATTCCCGGATGATTAATTCATTTGTATAATTGAATTCATTTGGACTTAAAACAATTCTAGCAATATTGAAAAGTTGTTTAAGATTCTTCTTAAGCACTTCCTCAATATGATAGGATATTTATAAGAACAATTGAAATTAATTGTTCTTTGATGAAGAAAATCGTCCTCAAACCAAAACACAAGAACCTAGACGTCATAGAAAATGACTAGCTATAGGATTAGGAATTTGGTAGAAAACTATAACCCTTCCCTTAGCTTTACCTAGGAACTTGCTTAAATATTCTAAATTGTGTTTAAGTGCAGCTTGGGATGACGGGAAGACCCTCCGAGTACGCTTTTATTTTGTTGCAATTTACCTTATTGCAATTTATTTAATCGCATCGCACTTACTTTTCTTGCATGATAAACAACTCGTTGCATGAAAACCCACACCTTTAGGATAGTCCCTAAACTGAAACCAAAACTAAATTAAAAGTCATTGCAAGATAAAATTCACCGCCACAACATTTCAAAATTTAATCACAAACAGAACACAAAACTACAATTACAACTAAATTAAAACGTCTTGTTGGATGATCGAGAATACCTCGGATGATGTAACCTACGTGTTGCTAACGGGA
>JAKZJZ010001526.1:0-27030 GCA_022702705.1 Papilionanthe hookeriana x Papilionanthe teres | reverse complement strand
TTTCTTTCGACTATCTTAGAGGACTAGAATCGGGACCCGCCTTTTAGAAATTCAAACCACTTCTAAACTCCCCGCAAACTCCACAAATTCGACTATAGACCCCTAATCACCTGTGAGGGTCGAAATCAAATGTGGAAGTTTAAAGGATGAGTTCCTATAGGACTCTTTGGCCTTAGGACTACCCCAGGTGGCCCGGTCCGATGAAGGGGCCGACTTACACTACACTTACACACTACATTTCCACACACTTCCTAAAACCACACCCATACCCAACTTAACCTCCCGACTCATGTGGGTGATTCACATGGATGGTCCTTAACCCCTAAGCCCTCGCGCAAGAGGGTTAGGAACAATATAGTGAATGCCTCAAATGAGTCCTTTCAGGGCTCATATGGGCTTGAAATGGTTTCATGGCTCAACCAAAATGATTTCTCTCCACCTAAATTCACCTAATCTCCAATTTCCCAAATTTTCAATTTTTGACCTCCGAGACCCTACACCTATTAAACCTACCCAAAACCTCGAAATTACTCCAAATTTTCGCAAAATTTCCAAATTACCCAAAATTTTCCAAAATCAATCCCAAACATCTCCACATCACTCAAATTGATCATCCATACCCAAAAATACCAAAGATTCCAAAAATACCCCCCAATACCCTCCAAATACCCAAAATACCCTTCTTCGCCTAAAAATCCAAAAATTCAGAAAATTCCCAAAAAATTCCAGAAAATCCTAAATATTCCCAATTTCATTTTGTCCAACTACACCATGGGCCAATTTTGTCAATTTACCCTACTTTTGTCAAAACCCCCAATTCGACCCATTTTAACCCTAAGGCCAATGTCAAACCACCTACCCATCGACTCCAATTTGCCAATCCAAACTCAATCCACCCAATACCAATTGACCATCCAACCATTTCCTTGCCAACTGGCCCCTAACCCAAATTCACCCAATTCAACTCCATAACCCAAACTTTTCAAATCTTCCTTAACATTCCCACAATCAACCCAAAATTTAGACCCAAACCCCACTCAAACTCAATCCAAGGTCAAAAGGCCCATTTTCGACCTAAACCCAAACCTAACCCAAATTCAACCCAATTCAAATCCAAATCACCCCCAATTTGTTTCAAATCACTCATGACACATCCATGAGCTAAACCCAACAATTATTTGGCCCAACCTCTTTACAAAATTCCCATCCATAAATTCATTTTCAAAACTTAAAAGGCCCATTCCTTAAACCATTTTAAAAGCCCACTTCCACCAAATCCAAAACCCCAAAAATTCTTCCAAAGCCCATATGACATTTCCCCTCATCATATTTTCAATTAAAATCATCCCTAAGTCCTAAACCAATCATCAAATAATTCTAAATGAAGCTTCATCCAAATTTCCACCAAATTATCCAAAATCCTTAAAATCCTTTTTTATGAAATCGACCAAACCTTTTCCCAAGCCAAATGGAGCCATGGAGCCATGCACAAGCCATATGCAAGCCATGAGAGCCTCTTTACATGTCACCATGCCATTTCGGGCAAAAGGAGGAGGCTCTTTCCTTAATTCCTAAAGGTGATTAACCACTTCCATGATTCCACTAAACCATGCTTAAGCCTAATCGTGCTTGGATGGTGACTCGACCCTACCGATTATGTCGAGCCAAATCACTTTTCCCTCAGCCCAAAACCAGGCCTCGGGTGGTGCACCTAGCCCAAATGGGTGGGTTGACCCATTTAGGTCCAAATCTAGCCATGCCCCATTCCACTTCGATCAAAGCCTTTACACATGTCCATGGCCAATTGATCGCACAAACCTCCAACCCCGACCCACCCGACCTCGAGGGTGACCCATGCTCGGCCGGCCGGCCACCATGCCGCCGGAAAACACCATGGCCGAGAGCTCACATGTGAGCCAACATCGAAATTCTCACTCGCCGAGCCGCCCCATCGCCAGTGGTCACCATGGCCGTTCTTCTCCTCACTCAGTAGCACCGATCCCAAGCCCTAACTCCCCCCGGAGGCCTCCCGACCAGCTCTATTTAAACTCCACCCCTCTCGGCCATGAGAGGAGAGAAGCACAAACCTTGCCAAAACTCGCCAAAATTGTTCCGCACCCTTCTCCACCCTTAGAGCACTTCGATCCCCAAGGAAATCCCCCGCCATTTCTCCTCCGTAAGCTCAATTTCGTAGTCAAATTCCACCCAAAACCGTGACACTTCTCCACAATGAGCCAATTCTCAAATTGATTGGCTCTACACCTTCACCGTACCAAGAGAAGGTGTCCACCAACAAAAGCCCCATCTCCAGTACCACCCAGCTTGCTCCAACCTCCAAGCTTTGTGATCGGGCTTGGTCGAAATCATATCCGTACAATTCACTGCACTCAGAGACTTCATCTCGGAGCTCATCGAGACCCAATCGAAGGTGCAACAACTCTCGATCGAAGCCACACTTCTCTGAGCCAAGGTATGAGCTAACTCTTCATCCCGAGCTTCTGGAGAATCTCTATTTCAAATGCCTTAGTTTCAATGCATGTTAACCGTATAGATGTGTTCGTCTCTTCAAGACGAATCCATAGAGTATAAGAACGTAAAAATCCATCGAGAATCGAGCGAGATCTTAGTGGATTTAGGCGTGGACGCGCCTCGGCGAGAACACTCGGGGACGATGAACGGATGCCGTCCATTCAATACACGCGCGCACGGATGGTCGGGATCGCGTCGGACCGTGAGACGGTACGAGAACCGCGGGGCCCGGCCGCCGACTCAAGTGGCGGCGTCGAATCGGAGCGCGCCGCGTGGCCTTTCGGAGTCGTCGAGGATGCGCCGGCGCCGCGTGGATAAATAGAAAAATAGGGTATTTTCTCGATTTATTTAATTCCCTAAACTTCAAAAATTCATATCTCCGTGTAGAAAAATCACAAAAATAAAATAAAAATACCTCTCGCTCAGCTGAACAGAGGAGAATAATGTGGAAAAGAAATCATTTAATTTCATCAAGTATTTTATTTTTTATAATTTATTTACTCTCTCGCATTGTTTTAATTCTCCATGCATGCATACAATTCACCATGGCATGAGACCATAGGGCTTTAAGCCTCCGAATTCGGGAACATTCCCCGAATTTTCCAAAGTCGTAGGCCATCCCTATGAAGAGTTCTCGATTTTTCAAGTTCGTGTCACTCGTTTTCGAGTATTTTAATTCCAAGAAATAGCATGTTGTGAAATAAATTCTAGGAAAATTTGGTGATGTTCCTTATGACCAGCAGAACCCTAGGAAAAATAGATTTTGACTTAGTTCATTCAAAACAACCCTAATCGACTTAAACACCCAAAATAGGTCTTTAATTAATTAGAGTTAACCAGTGCATCAAATTGACTTGAAATCAATTCTCCACTCGACCTTTAGGATCGGAGGAACCCACCATAAAAATTCGAGGTCAATCGACTTGGTTAGCCCTACTAATCGGGTCGATTAAGTCACTTAGCCATTTTAAACTTTAAAAATTCATAACTTTTAAAATACTTTTTAAAAATTCTATCAAATTGGTTTTGGAGCCTCTCTGATATCAGGGGAATCTAAGAAAATTAAAATTTCAATTTTCTAAAAAAGTTGATTTTTAATAATATTTTAATATTTTTAATAATTAAAAAATAATAAAAATCACAAAAATAATAAAATTCACCAAAATGTCACATTTTGAATTTTAATCACTTAGGAACAAATCCCACATTTTTCCTAGGTCTATTTAGTGAGATATTGAATTTTAAAACCCTAGGGTAATTTTAAAATTAAAAAAAATGTATTTTCTAGCATTTTCACTAAAATAATTATAATAAATCATAGAAAAATCAGAAAATTGCAAAATTTGTTTCTCTGGTTTCCTTGATATCAGAGAGATTTTTGAAAAATATAAAACCCATTTTTCAACATTTATTTTATTTTTAAATTAATTAACACTCCAAAACTTAAAATAATTATAATAAAAATAATATAATTCAAAAAATCACCAAAATTGGTCCAAGTGCTTCTCTGGTCATTAGGAATGTCCCCTAATTTTCTTAAGGACAGAAACTTTCCTTTGGTCATGTTATCAAATTTTCCTTGAAAATCTCTATTTTCCATCAAAAATAATTATATAAATAAATTAAATACAGTAAAAATCACATTTTCTCCTCTCATGTCTTTATTGACATGTGAGTGAAGTCACATAAAAATTTCAAGTTCATTTGAGTTCAATTTAGTAAGTTATGAAATTATTAAGCTTAAAGGGTAAAATGGTAATTAATTTCTTTTAACCCTTAATTAAAACTTTAGGTTTAATAAAAATTAACAAGTAAAATATTTGATCTTAATCTGATTTGGATGATTGAAATTTAAATAATTAAAGGGTAGAAACCCATTAAATAATTTTAAAATGATTAAACTTTAATTAAATAATGGATTAAATTTGAAGAATAATAAAATTGGAATTATTAAAATAAGGGATATTTATTAGGAAGAGATTTATTCTTTAATTTAAAAATCCCTAAACTAATTATATCATTAATACTCAATTTTTAATTAAAATGATAACTCAAATTTAAAATATTAAAAGACTTAATTAAATTATTAAACTCTTTTGAAATTTCAATTAAAATTAAAAATAAAGTAAATTAAAGATAAAGTAAATTAAAATTAAATTAAATTAAAATTAAATTAAATTAAATTAAATTAAATTAAATTAAATTAAATTAAATTAAATTAAAATTAAATTAAATTAAATTAAATTAAATTAAATTAAATTAAATAATTAAATAATTAAATTAAATTAAACAATTAAATTAAATTAAATTAAATTAAATAATTAAATTAAATTAAATCAAATCAAATTAATTAAACACCAAATCAAATTAAATTAACTATGTTAAACTAAATTAAAACTCAATTAAATTAAGTCAATTAAATATAACATCACCTAAGACATAAAGAATTCAAAATAAATGTAAAGCAACTTCAACACTATTCCAAATTTAAACCCTTTAACTTAAATCAAATCATTCGAATACTAATTTACCCTCGAAAGCTTCGATTATTATAACTCCTAAATGGAACATCAAATGAAGTGTTACCTCACTCATAGGATATTCAAATGTCCTAATTCACCGAGCAAGTTAACAAGACTTGAAAACCTCTGACGATCGATTCATTTATATAATTAAATTCATTTCGGACTTAAAACAATCCCGAAAATATCAAAAAGATGTTTAAGATTCTTCTTAAGCACTTCCTCAATATGATAGGATATTTATAAGAACAATCGGACTTAATCGTCCTTTCGATGAAGAAAATCGTCCTCAAACAAAAAACACAAAGAACCTAGACGTCATAAGGAGATCGACTAGCTATAGGATTAGGAATTTGGTGAAAACCATAACCCTTCCCTTAGCTTTACCTAGGAACTCGCTTAAATATTCTAATCGTGTTTTAAGTGCAGCTTGGGATGACGGGAAGACCCTCCAGTACGCTTTTATTTTTTATCGCAATTTGCTCTCTCGCAATTTACTTTCCCGCAATTTACTTTCTTGCAAATGTACTTTATTTTTCTCGCATGATAAAACAACAGCTGCATGAAAACCCACACCTTTAGGATAGTCCCTAAAACTCGAAACCAAATTAAGTTAAAAGTCATTGCAAGATAAAATTCACCGCCACAACATTTCAAAATATAAAACAACTCAAAATTTAATCACAAACATAACACAAAACTACAATTACAACTAAATTAAAACGTCCTGTTGGATGATCGGGAATACCTCGGATGATGTAACCTACGTGTTGCTAACGGGATTTCCCACGGCCTAAATGAAAGTGTGGAACTCATTCAGCTTGAGTTTAGCAAATTCATCTCGACTAAGTGAATCCGATAAAAATAATGATGCCGAAGGATGGAACCGCGGGATCTTAACCAGTGTCGTTATAATCAACTTTAAGATTTGTTTTAATTAAAACGTACAAAAACACTTGGAAATTAAGATTTTCTCTAAACCAAAACACTTTTCTCATCTCCCGATTTATGATTTCTAAAACTAAACCTCCGCAACAACAAGGAACTTGGAGCATGGTGGGCAAGACGGCCATCGTCGTCAAGCAAAACTCGAGTCTACTTCAACAAAACTTTCCTAGAATTAAATAACCAAGCCATAGGATTTCGAGGTAGTTCGCTTAGTGCAACATAAATCCTCAACCTCTTCGTTAGTGCACTTGCATAATCATTTTATGCAAATTAAGCCCTAACCTAGTCTTAGGATTCCGAGGTAGTCGTCCGATACGACAATAAACCCTCACATCTTCTGTAGCTATTTGTTTGATTTTATCATACAAATATAAGCCCTAATTAATTAAAATCGGCAAGATCAAAACATTTAAATAAGTATTAGGACTTTCCTAAACTCAAGCCAAACGATAGGATAGTCGGAAATTACCGAAGTTCACTTCGAATCGATGATTTCTCCTACCTTTCTTCCTTTGGATTCACAAAACAAAATGTTCCAAAATTTGATCCATTCCCTATCGAAATTCCAAAATTCAATCTTCGAAAACCTTAAACTTTCAAATTCTCGAAAGCGTAGTTATCGATTATTATCGAGAGTTTTCTTAGGTGATTCCCGTCACTTAAGATGTAATTAACTATAGTGGGCTTGCCCTTATAGGGAATTTTAAAGAACCTGTGTAATATAAACCCCGTTTGATACTTTCATATTAAGCTGGGAATTTGTCGGCTTATAAAATTGGTTCGCGCACCAAACGGATGTCACAAAACTTCTAGTTTATTTGATCGAGCCCCACCATCAAGCAAGGTGTCTATCCTTAGTGGATAGATACACTGGCTTGTGATGCGGTGCTCGTTTATATAAACTATTCTGGGATGTGAGATCGCTTTAATCTCATATCTTAAAACTTTCAAATTTAAAAATTATTTTCAAAGCCAAATACTACTTTCTAAATTATATATATATTTAAATCAAATTTAAAATTTAAATTCGCCGACAACTTCGTTAGGCGACCCCCTTTTAAAATACAATACAACCTAAAATATGCCGACAAACTTCTCGGCGACTCCGCTGGGACAATTCCTCTCTCCATTATAATCAAATAATTCCGCTTTCAAAAACTCGGAAGTGTATCCATGTCCCTAATGGATCAAACTACTCCTTCTTTCCGTTGGAATACTATGTTCATTTCTATCTCGAACAAGTATAGCCAACATTCTCTCGGATTTAGGAGCCACCGTTGTAGACACCCCTAAACGCAGAGGTTCCGAGATCCTTTTACCTCATTTCCGAGGTGGGGTGGACCCCCGATAGTGTTAGTTTAGGTGTGATCCTTCGAGTCGAGAAGTCTTGCTTAAGACTCTCTTTTCCTTTCCAACTCGAACCGGATTCCTTACATTCTCTACACCTTTCGAACATTCCGTTCTAAATAAACAAACCCTCTAATAAGTGATTCTTTTAACAAATGATTCTTTTTTATAAATACATGAACAAAGAATAAGTTCGGACTTTTTTCAATTCCTTTCTTTTCGTCCTGAAGAAAAGAAGCATAACTCGGGATCGACAAACCGAATCTACCTTGCAAATGGAAGCCCCGAAACCGATTTTCTCCTTCACCAACGGACCGGACTTCGCCGTCTATAAGGATGAGCCGCCCGACAATGGGGTCATCCGATTCGGGACGTGGATTCGAAAACACGAACGTCAAGGTCACCGACGTCTCCCTCTTCGCACCGACGAACAAGGTATCCGAAGCCGAGGAACCACCGCTCGAGTTCAACCTTAGGTCGACCCAAGAGTTTCCTCCCCGCAAAGGGTCCCGACTAGGAGGAGTACCGCCGTCCGCAGAGGACCGTTCTCACTACCCCCACCGGTCTAGTTGTTTCGCACCTACCCCGACTTCGCCAAATCAAAGGGGAAAGGAATCCGTAACTATGATAAACCCGTTACCGCGGAGGGTACGGATCTTCCCGTAAGACCTTCCGTCTTCGAAATCGGGTCCAGCTCGAAGATTCCTTCGCCGACAAAGACCCAAAGAAGAAATAGAAATGAAGGATCGCCAGGGAAGCCGTAGCCGCCGAGATCGCCTTCCCGAGGAAATTCCGCAGTTGCCGTAATATACACCGTTACCGAATATACACCACCGCCCGACTACATACCACTTTTGGGAGGAAGCAGGTTCCATCCCCTCTCCGCCGCAGAGGATGAGGAGAATGTTCGAAAGATTGCCGCCACATTACCACGCCCCGCATACTACAACGATAGCCGCAAGAAAAGAACTAGAACTACGCCGTTTCGCTCGACCGCAAACTTTGGTAGAAAAGCTAGCAAGGAAGGAAAACCGCCCCGTGTCGGAAATTCTACGAAGGATGGGACGGGTGCCGGCCAAATCCCGTCTTGGGCCCCGAGTAGAACCCGCCGTCATGATAGAAAAGCCAAGCAAGAGAATGAAGGCTAGCCCGCCCGTCGTAGTATCGGGATTACGGATCAGGAGGATACCACCTTCCGAACATTCGGCCGATGCGACCATCCGGTCGCTGAACCTTCCGCCGCTAGAAGGATGGTGTGGCGTCCCACTACGGGCAGTCGAGATCGAAACAAGCAGTCCCGAGAAAGAAAGTCTCGCCGTGAGGCCGGAATCCGAAGAAAGTGCTACCGCGATGAAGGGGACTCGTGAAAAAGGACCCGCAACCATCGCACGACAACCACAAAGATACACGTAAAGCTCCGCTAGAAGATGCCATGGAAAAGCCGAGAACCGACATCCGACGGTTGGCAAAAGAAAGAGAAGAAAAGTTCGGAGATGAGATCGACTCATCGGAATTCATGGACAATGAATATGCGAAATCAACATGGTCGAGACACGAGCTTCATCGCCTCTCAAGGTGCTCCCGCAACTGCAGAAGAGAGGAGCCGTAACCGATGAAGAGACAGACTTCAGAAAAGGACGACACGATCGCTCAAATGGCGAAGAGGATGGAAGAGATGGCCATAGCTCTAGCCACTCTCCAAAGTCAAGTACAACCACATGGAGAGACACCCCCGAGGTCATTCACATCGTAGACGGAGGAAAGGAGATTACATCCGTCAATGGGGATGACCAACCGAAAAGGATACAAGCACAAAGTATGATCCCCGAAAAGGATATCAAGAACTTGGTAGAGCAGCAAAGTGCGAGAAGCCCTAAGCACAATCGAAGAACGGGACATCCATTCGGACGGGCAGACCTTACCCGAAGAATTCGACGCCGTCCAATACCCGAAAGGCTTCGTACCACCTCTCGTTTAAGACCTTCGACGGAACCGGGAACCCCCGACAAGCATGTTGCACACTTTCGTGCCGCTTGTTGCAATGCCGGCGGGAGCGATGCGTTACTCTTCCGACGGCTCGTCAGCAGTCCGTCGAGAATCGCCTTCGACCGGTATGCGAGTTACCCAACTGGTTCGGTGAAGACATTCTCGGAGCTAGAGAATCTCTTCATCAAGCGATTCGCCGGAGCTCGCGCACCACATCACTATAGGTGATTTAGTGGTAGAGAAACAAAGGCCGAATGAAACTTTCGTGGATTACATACTTCGATGGAGAAACTTAAGCATGAAGTGTGAACCACAACTCGCAAGAACAACATGCGATCGGCATCTCGCTTAAAAGCATTCACGGCCCGATAAAGACTTCTCCTCAAGGGATTCACTATTAAGACTTTTGAGAAGTTGTTAAGCAAGGCCGGAAGCTTCGCAAGAAGAGGCGAAGCAATTAAGTTTCGCCGACAAGACGGACAAGCGTAAGCCGGTGAAGACTTTCGAAAAGAAATCCGGGTCGTTGCGAAGAGCTGACAAAGGCAAACAACCGATGCAAATACCACTCGTAACGGCCGCAAAGAACCACAACAAAATTACCAAGAACCCCGGTCCAACTATCGGTCGTCTCCGCAAGATGAACAACCGTCTCGTCCGCAACGTACATCGAGGGAGCTTCGAGCGAGAGAATATCCGTTCAAAAATGAAGCAAGATCGAAGATGTTCCGTAGCTTAATGAAAACTCCGGATTTCCAACCGCCGTGAGCCCAAAAGACCGGAGGAAGTCAACAAGAAAGGTGATCCCAACTTTTGCCCCTACCATCTGGATGCTCGGGCACAAGATAGAAGACCGCATTACCTTCAAAAGTCGGCTCAACGACAACCTTCGGAAAGGAAATATAACAATCCCGAAGGAGTACATGAAGGAACCCCGTAAAGGAGGTTCCGTCAATGTTATCTCAACCGATCCCGTCATCCCGATAGCATCCCTATGCAACCGACGATGGATGGACTACCGCCTCGGACGAGATCTTCGAAGAAGATTTTAGACAACATCCGAACCGCTTCGGTGCGAGCTTCAATTCGTAGTTCGAGACCTCGTTAAGCCGGTACTATCACTCGCGATGAAGAACCACCTCGACAGGAGAAAATCGAAGAGAAGAAGAAAATCGACGAAGAAGAGGGACCGAGACTCCTAAGGCTGGACTAGGGGCCGCTTATCCTAGATAGTTGCTTCCGATCTCTGGGAGAAATCCTCGAACCTCCGATTTTGTATGATTATCCGCTCACTTCGGTGGGATCATATAATGATAAGGGTGATGGCGTTGGCTACGTTTTGACCGTTTCTAACGATTACGTAACTAGCGACAATCCGGGCGTCGATTTCGATACCAACAACAATTCTCAAATCATACATGATCTCGACGATCACAATGACGAAGAAGGCATCCATCAAGGAGGCTACGAGAGTTCAACAAGCAACGGATCTATCTCGTGAGTTTCGAGGAGCTCCAGCTACGATAGAGTTAGAGCCTTCGGATTTTGAAGATAATCCGGAAGAGCTCGTCATTCCGATTCGAGAGGAGACACCACAAGAACTCAACACTAGATTCGAAGAAATTACGAAGTCAACTCGAGAAGTGGAAGAGTTCTACCTCCGAGAATGGGTCCAAAAGACAAAGGAAAGCGTGTGGTTGTTCAAGAAGAACCAACCCCAGCAGAAGAAATACCCATTCGAGAAGAAGCCGAGACGCAGGAGAACAAAGTGGACTACAACGTGCTAGCCCATCTTAGGAAACTACCGGCCAAACTGAGCATTTACGATGCTCTCATCTTATCAAAGGAGATGAGAGAAGCTCTGATCAAGGCCTTACTTGATCCGGAAATTTGCTTAGCTCAAATGGCCGGAGATTCCTTAGATGAGGTTCGCTCGTTAAAGGAACAACGAGGTGTTACCTTCACGTGACAATGACCTACTACTTGGGACGACAGATCACAACCGACCGTTGTACATTTCAGTTACAATCGGGAAGTTTACGCTCTCCGCAGTATTGGTGGATCCAGGAGCATCAATCAATATAATGAGTCTTCGAACACTAAGCATACTTGGAAATCGATGCTCGCGAGCTCGAGGCCGACAAAATGTTATTAAGAGGATTCAACCGTAAAGGAGAAAGAGCCCTCGGTCAATAACGCTACCGATGAAGACCGGTGATTTAGCAAAGACAACCGCAAAATTTCATATAATCGATTCGAAACGTCGTTCAACGCTCTACTCGGGCCGACCATGGATACATGAAAACAGGATGGTACCATCATCTCTACACCAATGCATCAAGTACTACGATGGAGGGGAACAAGTGCATCAAAGGTGACTTACAACCATTCTCCGTACATGAGATCGGAGTCCATGAAGATGCAGCTTATTATGCACCGCCAAAGAAAACAATCTTCTCCGGAGATACCATAACAAATGAAGCAAAGAAAGTTCGAGACAACGAAGAACCCGAAGTTCTAGTCCAACAGCTCACTCACCACTCCCTTCCGGCGAGATGGTGAAGGTTTCTCCACAACTCGCATCCGAGGTCGAGGCCGGGGACGAGGCCGTGGTAGAGACACTAGGACAACTGGACGGAAGAAACCACCATCAATGTTGATCGGGAAGATAGTTCTGAAGAGGAAAAAGAAATCAAGCAAGAAGCAACAACAATAAGTCGAAAGAAGCCGCAATACAAGATCTCCCTCGAAGATGAAAAGAACGAAGAATACAAATCAATGTACGAGAAGATTAACCACTACGTACATACTATGACCCTAACTCCGATCCATTCTAATAAGATCGAGGGTATGGAGGTCAAAGAGGTACGTAGTGACGCGTGCAAAGCCGATCAAATTCTACCGTGGTGCTTCTTCCTCCAAAACCGAAAATAATGTACAATTCGAAGATGTCACTTCATCGAATTAATGGAATTACCTTTCGAGTGGTACTCTCCCCGTGTTCAAAATTTAATTCAACGTGGTTTCTTACCTCGACAATGGACAAAAGGCCAATCACAACATTTTGAAAAGTTATGGAATAACTCCGCCGTCCTCCCAATTCAAAGTATGGACTCGGATTCGGCACAGTAGGGTCGGCTGACGATACCGAATTTTGCTTGGTTGTCACTTGCAAGTCCAATGAAAACCGCATGGAAACTACAGACGAACTCGAAGATTTACAAATCGGAGACGCTCCACCGAATTCGAAGAAGAAATTAAATCCACAATAGATGAGTTAACTGAAGTTAACTTAGGTACTAAGAAAGAGCCTAGACCTACCTTTGTTAGCTCCTTACTCAATAAAGAAGACTCCGAAGAAATAATCAAGTTATTAATGGAATTTAAAGACTCGTTTTGCTTGGAGCTACGATGAAATGCCGTGATTAGCCCTGCAGGTTGCAGTCCATAAGCTAGGAGTGGATCCTACTTCGCTCCAGCCGTACAAGGTCCCGTAAGAATGCGTCTGGAAATCGAACAACAAGTCATACCGAAGTTAAAAAGCTAATAGACGCTAAATTTGTCCGTGAAGAACAATACCCGACCCGGTTAGCCAATGTGGTGCCGCCGTAAAGAAGAATGGTCGGATCGTAATTTGTGTGGACTTCGCAGATTTAAACAAGGCATGTCCAAAAGATGAATTCCCTCTACCAATTCCAGAATCGATGATCGATATTGCTTCGACACATGAAATATTCTCATTCATGGATGGATCTTCGGGATACAACCGGATAAAAATGGCTCCGGAAGATGAAAAGCTTACGACATTCGAACGCCGATCGGAGTATTTTGCTACACAAGTGATGCCATTCGGACCGAAGAACGCAGGAGCAACCTACCAAAGAGCAATGACAAGAATTTTTGATGATCTCATCCACAATCAAGTCGAATGCTACGTGGACGATGTCGTCATCAAAAGCAAAGTAAAGGAAAACCACTCGTATGATTCGAGAATTGTTTTCGAACGATTAAGACAATTTAACCTTAAGATGAATCCCTTAAAATGCGCCTTCGCGTCACCTCCGGAAATTCTTAGGATTCGTCGTCCGACATCGTGGAATTGAAATCGACCCGGAGAAGATTAAAGCTATCTTAGAAATGCCGCCTCCCAAAACCTTAAAACAACTACGATCTTTTCAAGGGAAGTCGGCATATCTTCGACGCTTTATCTCAAACCCGTCGGTAGGTGTCGACCTTTCTCGCACTAGTTAAAAAGGACGCCAAATTTATTCGGGAAGAGAAATGCCGTAAGGCCTTCGAAGACATTAAACAATATTTAATGACACCTCCTGTCTTAGCAACCTCGGCCTCGTGTAGCACCGATACTTTACACCGCGGCTCTAGACGACTCTCTCGGAGCCCCGTTAGCCTGTGTCAATGATGAGGGTAAAGAAAATGCTCTTTACTACTTAAGCCGTCGTTTACTTCCGACTGAAGTAAGGTATCCCGCAATCGAAAAGCATTGTTCGTCCTCGATCTTCGCCGCTCAAAAGCTCGTGCACTACATGCTTTCTCATAAGATCAACCTAATCTCGAAGTTTAATCCATTGCAATACTTCGATGACTCGTCCAACACTTTCCGCAGACTTGCCGGATGGTCAATGATATTATCGCAATTCGATATAACTTTCGTGCCTCTCGCGTGCCGTAAAGGGACAAGTCTTAGCAGACTTCCTCGCAAAGACATCCTTTGCCGACCGAATCTCCTCTCAATGACGATTTGCCAGATGAACAAATAATGAGCCTAGAAGACCCCGATCGATCGACGTCGGGAATTATATTTCGACGGAGCATCTTCAAGCACACAAAGACGAAGAATCGCAAGTGATAGTGTCCGGTAAGGCGGAATCGGCTAATCTTTATAACACCGGAGCGGGGATGTTAAGATACTCCTACCACTGACGTAACCGTGTACAAACAACGAAGTAGAATACGAAGCCCTCATAACGGGATTGGAATTAACTATTCAAATTGGGATAACAGTACATCAACATCTACGGGATTCGCAGCTAATCATTCAACGGATCGCCGGACAATACAGAATTTTTAAAGCCAAGACTCGAACAATACTTCCAAGATGCCATACAAGCTGTTGGAACGCATTCCAAATGTGACAATCTACAAAATTCCTAGAAAAGAGAATGCTTTAAGCAGATGCTTTAGCCCGTCTCGCAAAAGAATTTGCCCGTTTGCAAGATGAATCAATGGAAGTGTCGACTCACTTGACGTCGAGTCCTATCACAGCTTCGACATAGTACATGATACACAAATCGAAGAAGGAAAAGAATCAACTAGCAGAAGTGATGTAAAAACACGAAGATCGGCGACGACCATCGATGCACTCACCCGCAAACAGAAAGCTACCGGACGATAGTCGCCGCCCATCGGATCAAGAAAAGAACTCGTCCTACGCATTAATAAACAACACATCAGTACGAAGGCCTTTCGATCAAATGTGGCTAAGGTGCTTAAGCGGGTCCGAGGCCCGTGAAATCGTTAAAGAGGTGCATTCAGGACTCTGTGGCGCTCACCAGTCGGGTCCAAAAATGAAGATGAAAATTAAAAGACTAGGGTACTACTGGCCCTCGATGATGACCGACTGCATGAAAATCGCCAAGAGCTGTCACCAATGCCAAGTGCACGGAGTGGTTCTACACCAACCTCCAAATGTGCTACACCCGACAATCGCGTCGCGGCCGTTCGAATGTCAGGGCACGGATATAGTGGGTCCAATAGAACCACCATCTTCGAAAGGACATCGTTTCATTCTTGCGGCTACGATTACTTTTCCAAGTGCGAAGTGCAGCTCCACTTAGAGAAGTGAAAGCACACCACGTGCCGCAGCTTTTCAAGAACCAAGTTGTCTACCGTTTCGGAGTGCCGCGCAGATCATCTCGGATAATGGGTCGCATTCGAAGCACACAAATCAACAATTTTGTCGTGAGACACGGAATCGACCGGCGATACTCGACAATTTACTACCCAAGAGCAAACGGTCTCGCCGAGGCTTTTAATAAAACTCTCGTTCAAATCTTAAAGAAAACCCCGGACGATAATAAGAGAAATTGGCACGAGAAATTGTTAGAAGCCTTATGGCCTACCGGACAACCTTCGTAACTCCTACTCAAGCTACACCTTACGCTCCGGTGTATGGGTCCGAGGCAAGATGTTACCTTTAGAGGTTCAACTTCCTTCACTTAGAATTGCAGCTGCAAACAAGATCACGACGAAGAAAACGCCGTACTACGACTCGAAGAATTAGAAAGCTCGAAGGGAAAAGACTTGCAAGTCGCAACGGAATTTAGAACTATACCAAGCTAAGATGGTTCAAGCCCATGACAAACCGGTCCGCCCAAGAACCTTCAAAGTCGGTGATTTAGTTCTCGTTCTCAAGAGACCTATTCTCGCACACCGCAAGATAAGAGGAAAATTTGAACCCACTCGGGAAGGACCGTTTCGTGGTCAAGCAAGTATACTCGTGAGGTTCCTACCGACTAGTGAATCGCCGTGGAGAACGACATATGCTTCCGATCAACGGACGATACTTGAAAAAATATTACGCTACCCGATGTTTCGAAGGAATGAATTCTTCATCCCTAAGAAACACGGGTGAAGTAATTACTTATGATCGGGTCCGAACTCAAAAATAATAAAATGTGCTAAAATAAATAAAGTCATGATAATATGTTTTCCTTGTTTTCTTTTCCAAATCAAATTTCAATCTTTTCAAATCACAAATCAAATTCTCAATCAAATTCCAAATCCAATCTCGATCAAGTTTCAAATTCGATCTTCCAAATTTCAAATCAAATCTTAAATCAAATTTTAATCGAGTTCAAACTCATTCAACACAAATCTCAAATTCCATCCTTCCAAACTTCAAAATCAAATTCCATCCTTACAAATTTCAAATCAAATCCTCAATCAAATTCCAAATCCAATCTCGATCAAGTTTCAAACTTGATCTTCCAAATTTCAAATCAAATCTTAAATCGAATTTCAATCGAGTTCAAACTCACCCTTCCAAATTTCCAAATTTCCGAATTCAATCTTTCCAGGCTTCAAGTCTCAATCAAATTTAAATTCAATTTCTTCCAGCATCTCGAATCAAATATCAATCACATCAAATTCAAACCTTTTGGGTCGAGGATTTTACATCCAAGATCGCACCGCTTTAGGATTCTTTTCCTATCGCACCGAAATACATCAAATTCAAACCTTTTGGGTCGAGGATTTTACATCCAAGACTCGCACCGCTTTAGGATTCTTTTCCTATCGCACCGAAATACATCAAATTCAAACCTTTTGGGTCGAGGATTTTACATCCAAGACCGCACCGCTTTAGGATTCTTTTCCTATCGCACCGAAATACATCAAATTCAAACCTTTTGGGTCGAGGATTTTACATCCAAGACCGCACTCGCTTTAGGATTCTTTTCCTATCGCACCGAAATACATCAAATTCAAACTCTTTTCGGGTCGAGGATTTTACATCCAAGATCGCACCGCTTTAGGATTCTTTTCCTATCGCACCGAAATACATCAAATTCAAACCTTTCGGGTCGAGGATTTTACATCCAAGATCGCACTCGCTTTAGGATTCTTTTCCTATCGCACCGAAATACATCAAATTCAAACCTTTTGGGTCGAGGATTTTACATCCAAGACCGCACCGCTTTAGGATTCTTTTCCTATCGCACCGAAGTACATCAAATCAAACTCTTTGGGTCGAGGATTTTACATCCAAGATCGCACTCGCTTTAGGATTCTTTTCCTATCGCACCGAAATACATCAAATTCAAACCTTTTGGGTCGAGGATTTTACATCCAAGACCGCACCGCTTTAGGATTCTTTTCCTATCGCACCGAAGTACATCAAATTCAAACTCTTTTGGGTCGAGGATTTTACATCCAAGATCGCACTCGCTTTAGGATTCTTTTCCTATCAGCACCGAAGTACATCAAATCAAACTCTTTTGGGTCGAGGATTTTACATCCAAGACCGCACCGCTTTAGAATTCTTTTCTTATCGCACCGAAATACATCAAATTCAAACTTTGGGTCAAGGATTTTACATCCAAGACCGCATCGCTTTAGGATTCTTTCCCTATCGCACCGAAATACATCAAATCGAATTCCTGGGTTAAGGAATTTACATCCGAGACCGCATCGCTTTAGGATTCTTTCCCTATCGCAATGAAATACATCAAAATCAAACTCTCGAGGTTAAGGATTTTACATCCAACACCGCATTACTCCGAGATATCTTCTCATCGCAACGATTCAATCTAATCAATTCAATTTTCTTTCGAGGTTGGAGATGTTACATCTAAAACCTCAAAATCCCAATTTTCATTTCAAATCAAATCCCTCAAATTAATTTCGACAAAACTTCAATCTAAATCGAAACTCCAAACTAAAATTTAAACTCACACATCAAAACATAAATTGAAACAAAATAAAATCTAAATCGAAATTCCCTGCATCATGTGATTTGGGATTCACCTCCTTTTCCTTTCCCCGCCGAGAGTTCAAGAATCTCCGGCTCCGCAGATATACTCGACACTCCCCAGCGAAACTCTTCTACTTCGTCCTAAGTTCGTCACTCGGACATCCGTGTTGGTTTTGTTGATCGCTCGGTCAACACCAATACGCGCGTGTGCTCCGTCACTCACCACACCTATCGGGGGTCCATTTGTCGACCTCATTTTCGATGAGGTCTTCCTTCTTCTTTTTAGTGCTAGGATCTAGCCTTAGCTTTTCCTTCGACTATCTTAGAGGACTAGAATCGGGACCCGCCTTTTAGAAATTCAAACCACTTCTAAACTCCCCGCAAACTCCACAAATTCGACTATAGACCCCTAATCACCTGGAGGGTCGAAATCAAATGTGGAAGTTTAAAGGATGAGTTCCTATAGACTCTTCGGCCTCAGACTGACCCCGGCGGCCCGGTCCGATGAAGGGGCCGACTTACACTACACTTACACACTACATTTCCACACACTTCCTAAAACCACACCCATACCCAACTTAACCTCCCGACTCATGTGGGTGATTCACATGGATGGTCCTTAACCCCTAAGCCCTCGGCAAGAGGGTTAGGAACAACATAATGAATGCCTCAAATGAGTCCTTTCATGGCTCATATGGGCTTGAAATGGTTTCATGGCTCAACCAAAATGATTTCTTTCCACCTAAATTCACCCAATCTCCAATTTCCCAAATTTTCAATTTTTGACCCCCGAGACCCTACACCTATTAAACCTACCCAAAACCCTCGAAATTACCCAAATTTTCGCAAAATTTCCAAATTACCCAAAATTTTCCAAAATCAATCCCAAACATCTCCACATCACTCAAATTGATCATCCATACCCAAAAATACCAAAGATTCCAAAAATACCCCCCAATACCCTCCAAATACCCAAAATACCCTTCTTGGCCTAAAAATCCAAAAATTCAGAAAATTCCCAAAAAATTCCAGAAAATCCTAAATATTCCCAATTTCATTTTGTCCAACTACACCATGGGCCAATTTTGTCAATTTACCCTACTTTTGTCAAAACCTCCCAATTGACCCCATTTTAACCTACTAAGACTCGAACCCAATGTCGAAACCAAACCTAGCCCAATTGACTCCCAATTTCTGGTCCAATTCAATCTCCTAAACTTCAATTCAACATTCCCAATACCAAAATTTAGACCCAAACCCCACTCAAACTCAATCCAAGGTCAAAAGGCCCATTTTTGACCTAAACCCAAACCTAACCCAAATTCAACCCAATTCAAATCCAAACTACCCCAAATTTGTTTCAAATCACTCATGACACATCCATGAGCTAAACCCAACAATTATTTGGCCCAACCTCTTTACAAAATTCCCATCCATAAATTCATTTTCAAAACTTAAAAGGCCCATTCCTTAAACCATTTTAAAAGCCCACTTCCACCAAATCCAAAACCCCAAAAATTCTTCCAAAGCCCATATGACATTTCCCCTCATCATATTTTCAATTAAAATCATCCCTAAGTCCTAAACCAATCATCAAATAATTCTAAATGAAGCTTCATCCAAATTTCCACCAAATTATCCAAAATCCTTAAAATCCTTTTTTATGAAATCGACTCAAACCTTTTCCCAAGCCAAATGGAGCCATGGAGCCATGCACAAGCCATATGCAAGCCATGAGAGCCTCTTTACATGTCACCATGCCATTTTGGGCAAAAGGAGGAGGCTCTTTCCTTAATTCCTAAAGGTGATTAACCACTTCCATGATTCCACTAAACCATGCTTAAGCCTAATCGTGCTTGGATTAGCGACTTGACCCTACTGATTATGCCGAGCCAAATCACTTTCTCCTCAGCCAAAACCAGGCCTTGGGTGGTGCACCTAGCCCAAATGGGTGGGTTGACCCATTTAGGTCCAAATCTAGCCATGCCCCATTCCACTTCGGATCAAAGCCTTTACACATGTCCATGGCCAATCGATCGCACAAACCTCCAGCCCCGACCCACCCGACCTCGAGGGTGACCCATGCTCGGCCGGCCGGCCACTGTGCCGCCGGAAAACACCATGGCCGAGAGCTCACATGTGAGCCAACATCGAAATTCTCACTCGCCGAGCCGCCCCATCGCCTAGTGGTCACCATGGCCGTTCTTCTCCTCACTCGCAGCAACTCGATCCCAAGCCCTAACTCCCCCGGAGGCCTCCCGCCAAGCTCTATTTAAACTCCACCCCTCTCGGCCATGAGAGGAGAGAAGCACAAACCTTGCCAAAACTCTGCCAAAATTGTTCCGCACCCTTCTCCACCCTTAGAGCACTTGATCCCCGATGAAATTCCCCCGCCATTTCTCCTCCGTAAGCTCAATTTCGTAGTCGAAATTCCACCCAAAACCAGGACACTTCTCCACAGATGAGCCAATTCTCAAATCGATTGGCTCTACACCTTCACCGTACCAAGGGAAGGTGTCCACCATCAAAAGCCCCATCTCCGTACCACCCAGCTTGCTCCAGCCTCCAAGCTTTGTGGATCGGGCTCGGTCGAAATCATATCCGTACAATTCACTGCACCGGAGACTTCATCCGGAGCTCGTCGGACCCAATCGAAGGTGCAACAACTCTCGATTGAAGCCACACTTCTCCGAGCCAAGGTATGAGCTAACTCTTCATCCCGAGCTTCGGAGAATCTCTATTTCAAATGCCTTAGTTTCAATGCATGTTAACCGTATAGATGTGTTCGTCTCTTCAAGACGAATCCATAGTAGTATAAGAACGTAAAAATCCATCGAGAATCGAGTGAGATCTTAGGGATTTAGTGTGGACGGCTCTCGGCGAGAACACTTGGGGACGATGAACGGATGCCGTCCATTCAATACACGCGCGCACGGATGGTCGGGATCGCGTCGGACCGGGAGACGCGTACGAGAACCGCGGGGCCCGGGCCGCCGACTCGGTGGCGCGCGTCGAATCGGAGCGCGCCGCGCGGCCTTTCGGAGTCGCCGAGGATGCGCCGGCGCCGCGTGGATAAATAGAAAAATAGGGTATTTTCTCGATTTATTTAATTCCCTAAACTTCAAAAATTCATATCTCCGTGTAGAAAAATCAAAAAATAAAATAAAAATACCCTCTCGCTCAGCGAAAGCAGGAGAATAATGTGGAAAAGAAATCATTTAATTTCATCAAATATTTTATTTTTTATAATTTATTTACTCTCTCGCATTGTTTTAATTCTCCATGCATGCATACAATTCACCATGGCATGAGACCATAGGGCTTTTGAAGCCTCCGAATTTGGGAACATTCCCCGAATTTTCCAAAGTCGAGGCCATCCCTATGAAGAGTTCTTGATTTTTCAAGTTCGTGTCATCGTTTTCGAGTATTTTAATTCCAGTAAATAGCATGTTGTGAAATAAATTCTAGGAAAATTTGGTGATGTTCCTTATGACCGCAGAACCCTAGGAAAAATAGATTTTGACTTAGTTCATTTAAAACAACCCTAATCGGCTTAAACACCCAAAATAGGTCTTTAATTAATTAGAGTTAACCAGGCATCAAATTGACTTGAAATCAATTCTCCACTGACCTTTAGGATCAGAGGAACCCACCATAAAAATTTGAGGTCAATTGGACTTGGTTAGCCCTACTAATCGGGTCGATTAAGTCACTTAGCCATTTTAAACTTTAAAAATTCATAACTTTTAAAATACTTTTTAAAAATCTATCAAATTGGTTTTGGAGCCTCTCTGATATCAGGGGAATCTAAGAAAATTAAAATTTCAATTTTCTAAAAAAGTTGATTTTTAATAATATTTTAATATTTTTAATAATTAAAAAATAATAAAAATCACAAAAATAATAAAATTCACCAAAATGTCACATTTTGAATTTTAATCACTTAGGAACAAATCCCACATTTTTCCTAGGTCTATTTAGTGAGATATTGAATTTTAAAACCCTAGGGTAATTTTAAAATTAAAAAAATGTATTTTCTAGCATTTTCACTAAAATAATTATAATAAATCATAGAAAAATCAGAAAATTGCAAAATTTGTTTCTCTGGTTTCCTTGATATCAGAGAGATTTTTGAAAAATATAAAACCCATTTTTCAACATTTATTTTATTTTTAAATTAATTAACACTCCAAAACTTAAAATAATTATAATAAAAATAATATAATTCAAAAAATCACCAAAATTGGTTCAAGTGCTTCTCTGGTCATTAGGAATGTCCCCTAATTTTCTTAAGGACAGAAACTTTCCCTTGGTCATGTTATCAAATTTTCCTCGAAAATCTCTATTTTCCATCAAAAATAATTATATAAATAAATTAAATATAGAAAAATCACATTTTCTCCTCTCATGTCTTTATTGACATGTGAGTGAAGTCACATAAAAATTTCAAGTTCATTTGAGTTCAATTTAGTAAGTTATGAAATTATTAAGCTTAAAGGGTAAAATGGTAATTAATATTTTTAACCCTTAATTAAAACTTTAGGTTTAATAAAAATTAACAAGTAAAATATTTGATCTTAATCTGATTTGGATGACTGAAATTTAAATAATTAAAGGGTAGAAACCCATTAAATAATTTTAAAATGATTAAACTTTAATTAAATAATGGATTAAATTTGGAAGAATAATAAAATTGGAATTATTAAAATAGGGATATTTATTAGGAAGAGATTTATTCTTTAATTTAAAAATCCCTAAACTAATTATATCATTAATACAATTTTTAATTAAAATGATAACTCAAATTTAAAATATTAAAAGACTTAATTAAATTATTAAACTCTTTTGAAATTTCAATTAAAATTAAAAATAAAGTAAATTAAAGATAAAGTAAATTAAAATTAAATTAAAATTAAATCAAATTAAATTAAATAAAATTAAATTAAATTAAATTAAATTAAAATTAAATTAAATTAAATTAAATTAAATTAAATTAAATAATTAAATTAAATTAAACAATTAAATTAAATTAAATTAAATTAAATAATTAAATTAAATTAAATCAAATCAAATTAATTAAACACCAAATCAAATTAAATTGAACTATGTTAAACTAAATTAAAACTCAATTAAATTAAGTTGAATTAAATATAACATCACCTAAGACATAAAGAATTCAAAATAAATGTAAAGCAACTCAACACTATTCCAAATTTAAACCCTTTAACTTAAATCAAATCATTTGAATACTAATTTACCCTTGAAAGCTTTGATTATTATAACTCCTAAATGGAACATCAAATGAAGTGTTACCTCACTCATAGGATATTCAAATGTCCTAGTTCACCGAGCAAGTTAACAAGACTTCGAAAACCTCGGACGATCGATTCATTTATATAATTAAATTCATTTGGACTTAAAACAATCCCGAAAATATTGAAAAGATGTTTAAGATTCTTCTTAAGCACTTCCTCAATATGATAGGATATTTATAAGAACAATTGGACTTAATTGTCCTTCGATGAAGAAAATCGTCCTCAAACAAAAACACAAAGAACCTAGACGTCATAGAAATCGACTAACTATATGATTAGGAATTTGTGTAAAACCATAACCCTTCCCTTAGCTTTACCTAGGAACTTGCTTAAATATTCTAATCGTGTTTTAAGTGCAGCTTGGATGACGGGAAGACCCTCCAGTACGCTTTTATTTTTTTATCGCAATTTGCTCTCTTGCAATTTACTTTCCTCGCAATTTACTTTCTGCAAATGTACTTTATTTTTCTCGCATGATAAAACAACAGTTGCATGAAAACCCACACCTTTAGGATAGTCCCTAAAACCGAAACCAAATTAAGTTAAAAGTCATCGCAAGATAAAATTCACCGCCACAACATTTCAAAATATAAAACAACTCAAAATTTAATCACAAACAGTAACACAAAACTACAATTACAACTAAATTAAAACGTCCGTTGGATGATCGGAATACCTCGGATGATGTAACCTACGTGTTGCTAACCGGATTTCCCACTGTCTAAATGAAAGTGTGGAACTCATTCAGCTGAGTTTAGCAAATTCATCCGGACTAAGTGAATCCGATAAAAATAATGATGCCTAAGGATGGAACCGCGGGATCTTAACCTGTGTCGTTATAATCAACTTTAAGATTTGTTTTAATTAAAACGTAAAAAACACTTGGAAATTAAGATTTTCTCTAAACCAAAACACTTTTCTCATCTCCCGATTTATGATTTCTAAAACTAAACCTCCGCAACAACAAGGAACTTGGAGCATGGTGGCAACACGCCATCGTCGTCACAGAAACTCGAGTCTACTTCAAAGAAACTTTCCTAGAATTAAATAACCGAGCCATAGGATTTCGAGGTAGTTTGCCTAAGTGCAACATAAATCCTCAACCTTTTCGTTAGGCACTTGCATAATCATTTTATGCAAATTAAGCCCTAACCTGTCTTAGGATTCCGAGGTAGTCGTCCGATACGACAATAAACCCTCACATCTTCTGATGCTATTTGTTTGATTTTATCATATAAATATAAGCCCTAATTAATTAAAATTGGCAAGATCAAAACATTTAAATAAGTATTAGGACTTTCCTAAACTCAAGCCAAACGATAGGATAGTCGGAAATTACCGAAGTTCACTTCGAATCAGTTGATTTCTCCTACCTTTCTTCCTTTCGAATTCACAAAACAAAATGTTCCAAATTCGATCCATTCCCTATCGAAATTCCAAAATTCAATCTTCGAAAACCTTAAACTTTGAAATTCTCGAAAGCAGAGTTATCGATTATTATCGAGAGTTTTCTAGGTGATTCCCGTCACTTAAGATGTAATTAACTATAGGGGCTCGCCCTTATAGTGGAAATTTAAAGAACCTGTGTAATATAAACCCCATTTCGATACTTTCATATTAAGCGAGGGAATTTGTCAGCTTATAAAATTGGTTCGTGGACCAAACGGATGTCACACAAAACTTCTAGTTTATTTGATCGAGCCCCACCATCAGCTGTGTCTATCCTTAGGTGATGTATACACGTGTGTAAGTGTGTGCATAGGTGTAGTGTATGTGTAAGTCAGCCCTTTACCGGACCAAGGCCACCTGAGGCGGTCCTAAGGCCAAAGAGTCCTATAGGAACTCATCCTTTAAACTTCCACATTTGATTTCAACCCTCTAGGTGATTAGGGGTCTATAGTCAAGTTTGTGGAGTTTGCAGGGAGTTAAGAAGTGGTTTGAATTTCTAAAAGGTGGGTCCCAATTCTAGTCCTCTAAGATAGTCAAAGGAAAAGCCTAAGGCTAGATCCTAAGTACTAAAGAGAAGAAGAGAAGACCTCATCAAAAATGAGGTCAACAAGTGGGAGCTCCGTAGTGACAGCTAGTATCCTCCCAGCCTAGCCTTAGATTTAGTGACTGAACTTAGGATATATCAATGTTCTTTACATGCTTGTAAGAGGAGGTACTCTTTTGAGGGTAAAGAAGTATTTATGCTCCTATTTGGCACATGCAATATTCAATTCATCTCATTCCTTTACATTATCCAATTCATTACATGAGAATAGTAATTTTTATTATCTCAAAAATTCACTAAACCAATTTATCCAAAAAGGGTTATCTTTAAAAGTAATATTTGCATTTAGGAATAGTTAATATCCTTACATATAATCGTCTGCATTTATGAGTAGTTGTTATAAAAACCACTTATATCGACCTTCCAATCTAAGGCTGTTAGTAGTAGACTAAAATTTGACTAAGGACCTTTTACCTCGCTTCCCTGTGGGATCGATAATAAGGACTCCATTAGAGTCATGTATTACTTGATACGATACGTATACTTGCATTTGAAATTGTGACTTTACAAAATCATTATAAATATATAAATCTGGGTTCATAAATTCTTACATATAAAAAAAGTCGCATCAAGTTTTTTGCACCGTTGCCGGGGAAGCTTCGGTAAGAACTTTAGGAGAATTTTAGTTGAAATAATTAGGCTTAGACTTGGAAAACTGTAGTGTCTTAAAAATTATTTTTGTGTGAAAAGTGTTTTTTTATATATATGAAAAAGTGTTGTGAAAAACTGTTTGTGTGAAAAACAAGGTGTTCATAAAAATTTTTTGTTGTGTTGAATATATTTCATCTGTTATTTGTTTAATTATTAATGTATTATTTGTTGTGTTAAGTATGTGAAATAAAGGATCTGCAGGCCTTGTGTCTTATGATCCCGAGTTTGAAGAAAATAAAAAAATAAAAATGCATAAAGGACTCGAAAAACTAGAAATGGAAATGGAAAACTTTCATGATAATAACTTGGAAAATCATCATACTTCATTGAGGGATTACATAAATCCTACGACAGATGAAATTCACTTAAGTAAATAAAACCCTGTCGTAGAAGCTGACTCATTTGAAATAAATCTAGAGATTATTCTATTGGTGCATAACAACCAGTTTGGGGGAACTCCTTTTGAGGATCCCTATTTACACTTATCAAATTTTCTAGAACTTTGTGATGCATTTCGTTATAAGGGCATGTCAGACGATGCTTGTTAGACTACGGCTTTTTCCTTTCTCACTAAGGGATAAGGCTAAAATGTGGTTATACTCTTTAGCACCTGGTACTATTAAAAATTGAAAGGTGTTAACTCAGAAATTCCTAGCTACGTATTTTCCACCTTCAAGGCCTACTAAACTTAGAAATGATATTATCTCATTTTGTTAATATGAAGGAGAATCAATATACAAAGCCTGAGAAAGATTTAAGGAACTCCTAAGAAAGTGTCCACACCATGCTCTGCCCGATTGGTTAATCATTCAAACTTTTTATAATGGGTTAGTAGGATCCCTTAGGTCTATAATTGATGTTGTCGTTGGTGGATCATTAATGTCAAAATCATTTAATGAAGCGTATGCATTAATTGAAGAAAGGGCTACAAATGAATTTCAATGGCCCTCTACAAAGGTAAATCATAAAATTGTAGCTAGTGTTCATGATACGGATACGATTACAATTCTTGCATCTTAAGTTGTTGCAATATCAAGGAAGTTGGACCAATTTGGAATGAACCAACCTCAATTTACTCATGTAAGTGAGGAAAGTTCATTAGGGCCTATGATTGATTCTAAATTATCATATGAGACATTAAATACCATAAACAACCCGTACTCTAACTTTACAACCTAGGTTAGGAGAACC
>JAKZJZ010001525.1:0-27038 GCA_022702705.1 Papilionanthe hookeriana x Papilionanthe teres | reverse complement strand
TTCGACTATCTTAGAGGACTAGAATTGGGATCCACCTTTTAGAAATTCAAACCACTTCTTAACTCCCCGCAAACTCCACAAACTCTGACTATAGACCCCTAATCACCTAGAGGGTTGAAATCAAATGTGGAAGTTTAAAGGATGAGTTCCTATGGGACTCTTTCGCCTTAGGACCGCCCGGGTGGCCTCGGTCTCGGTGAAAGGGCCGACTTACACATACACTACACCTATGCACTACACTTTCACACACCTCCTAAAACACACCCTTACCTAACTTGACTTCCCGACTCATGTAGGTGATTCACATGGATGGTCCTTAACCCCTAAGCCTCGCGCAAGAGGTTAGTGAACAACACTAGTGAATGCCTCAAATGAGTCCCTTCATGGCTCATGTGGGCTTGATATGGCTTCATGGCTCAACAAAAATGATTTCATTCCACTTACATCCACCCAATCTTCAATTTTCCAAATTTTCAATTTTTGACCCCCGGACCCTACACCCACCAACTCTACCAAATGCACTTCAAACTACCCAAATTTCTCAAAAATTCCCAAATTACCCAAAATTCTCCAAAATCAATCCCAAACATTCCCACATCACTCAAACTGATCATCCATATCCAAAAATATCAAAAATCCCAAAATACCCCCCAATACCTTCCAAATACCCAAAATACCCCTTTTGACCCAAAAATCCAAAAATTCAGAAAATTCCCAGAAAATTCCAGAAAATCCCAAATATTCCCAATTTCATTTTGTCCAACTACACCATGGGCCAATTTTGTCAATTTACCTCACTTTTGTCAAAACCCCCAATTTGACCCATTTTAACCCAAAGTAAACCCAATGTCAAACCAAATCTACCCAATTGATCCCAATTCTGGTCCAATTCAATTCTAAACTTCAATTCAACATCCCCAACACCAATCTAGACCAAAGACAAGCTTAATTTGATTGAAATTTGGGTCCAATTTCACTTTTGGCCTTAAAGCCCAATTTGGACCTATGACCCAAACCTAACCCAAATTCACCCAATTCAACTCCAATTAACCCCAAATCTTTTCTAAACCTTTCTTAACATCCCCATAAACAAAACACTAACATGATTTGCCCAAAACTTTGATCCAAACCCTACTCAAGTTCAACCCAAAGCTAAAAGGCCCAATTTCGACCTAAACCCAAACCTAGCCCAAATGAGCCCAAATCCCAAAATCAAAACCCAACCAAAGCCAAAACCTCTTTGAAACACTCCCATAAACATTTCCCAACATTAATTTTACATCAATTTCAACCCTAGCCCAACATTGGCCCATGCTAGCCCATTTTGGCCCACCTTAGCCTCTTTACCAAAAAGCCCATATCCAATCCAATTCAAACCCAAATCACCTCAAATTTGTTTCAAACCACTCATGACACATCCCTAAACCAAACTCAACAATTATTTGGCCCAAGCCTTTACCAAAATTTCATCCCAAAATCCATTTTAAAATTCAAAAGCCCACTTTCCTAAACCATTTAAAAGCCCATCTAAAATCATTTCAATGAGCCCAAAATCTACCCTAAAGCCCACATGACATTTCCATTTGCCATCCACTTAATCAAAGCCATTACCTAAGTCCTAAATCCATCATCAAATCATTCCAAATCAAGTTCCATACAAATTTCCATCAAATTACCAAAAAATTCCTAAAATCCATTTTCATGAAATCGACCAAGCTTTCCCCAAGCCAAAAGTGAGCCATGAAGCCATGCATGAGCCACATGTGAGCCATGAGAGCCTTGGACACTCCACCATGCCATATTGGGTAGGAAGGAGGGCCCCTTTCCTTAATCCCTAAAGCTCATTAGCCTTAATCATGATTCACCTAAACCTAAATTTAATCCAAATATATTTGGATGGAGACTTCTCCATGCCAAACCAAACTGATCCATTTGATCCCCCACAAGCACCCAAGGCCACCTCAAGGGTGCACCAAGCCCAAATGGGTGAGTTGACCCATTTAGACCCAAAACTAGCCATGCCCCATTCTACTTTGGATCAAAGCCTTTACACTCGGCCATTGCCACCGCTTGCACAAACACCCAACCCCGGCCCACCCGACCTCGAGGGTGACCCATGCCCGGCCGGCCGGCCACCCGGCCGCCGGAAAACGCCATGCCCGAGACCTCGGGAGTGAGCCAACTTTGGAATTCCACCTTGCCGAGCCGCCCCATGCCCAATGGCCACCATGGCCGTTCTTCCCACGACCAAAGCAACCGATCCCAACCCTCGCCACCCCCGAGAGAGCCTCCACCATGCCTATTTAAACACCACCCCCTCTCGGCCATGAGAGGAGAGTTGCAAAAACCTTGCCAAAACTCGCCAAAATTGTTCCGCACCCCTCCTCATACACAGAGCACTTGATCCCCAAGCGAGATCCCCCCGCCATTTCTTCTCTCGCGAGCTCAATTTCGCAGTCGAAATCCAAGCCCAAAACCAGGACACTCCTCCACAGCTGAGCCAATCCCCAAATTGATTGTCTCTACACCTTCACTCGTACCAAGGGAAGGTGTCCACCAGCAAAAGCCCCATCTCCGTACCACCCGGCTTGCTCCGTACTCCAAGCTTTGTGATCACCGTGGTCGAAGTTCAACCTGGACAATTCACTGCACCGTGAGACTTCATCCCGGAGCTTGCCGCAGATCCAATCGAAGGTGCAACAACTCTCGCATCGAAGCTTCACTTCTCTGAGCAAAGGTATGAGCTAATTCTTCATCCCGAGCTTCTGGAGATTCTCCATTTCAAATGCCTTAATTTCAATGCATGTTTACCGTATGGATGTGTTCGTCTCTTCAAGACGAATCCATAGAGCATAAGAACACGAAAATCCATTGAGAATCGAGTGAGTTCTTAGGGTTAGAGTGTGGACGGTCACGGGATCACACCAGCCATGGACGATGAACGGATGCCGTCCATTTAATACACGCGCGGACGGACGGCCGGATGGCGTCGGACCAGGAGACGGTACGAGAACCGCGGGGCCCGGGTTGCCGACTCGGATGGCGGCGTCGAATGGGAGCGCGCCACGCGGCATTTCGGAGTCGCCGAGGCCGACGCGGCGCCGCGTGGATAAGTAGATAAATAGGGTATTTTCTATTTATTTAATTCCCATAACTTTAAAAATCCATATCTTTGTGTAGAAAAATCACAAAAATAAAATAAAAATACCCTCTTGCTCAGTGAACAGAGGAGAATAATGTGGAAAAGAAATTAATTAATTTTGTCCAAGTATTTTATTTTTAATTAATTATTTACTCCCTGCATTGTTTTAATTCTCCATGCATGTATACAATTCACCATGGCATGAGACCATAGGGCTTTGAAGCCTCTGAACTTGGGGACATTCCCTGAATTTTCCAAGGTCGAGGCCATCTCTCATGAAAAGTTATTGATTTTTCAAATGCATGTTGTTGATTTAAGTATTTTAATTTCAAAAATTAGCATGTTGTGAAATAAATTCTAGGAAAATTTGGTGATGTTCCTTATGACCAGAGAACCCTAGGAAAAATAGGATTTGAGTTAATTCACTTAAATTAACCCTAATCGGCTTAAACACCCAAAATAGGTCTCTAATTAATTAGAGTTAACCATAGATCAAATTGACTTGAAATCAATTCTCCACTGACCTTTAGGATCAGAGGAATCCATCATAAAAATTTGAGGTCAATTGGACTTGGTTAGCCCCACTAATTGGGTTAATTAAGCCACTTAGCCATTTTAAACTTTAAAAATTCATAACTTTCAAAATATCTTTCAAAAATTCACCAAATTGGTTTTGGAGTCTCTCTGATATCAGGGGAGTTTAAGAAAATTAAAATTTCAATTTTCTAAAAAAGTTGATTTTTAATATTATTTTAATATTTTTAATAATTAAAAAATGATAAAAATCACAAAAATAATAAAATTCACCAAAATGTCATATTTTGAATTTTAATCACTTAGGAACAAGTCCCATATTTTTCCTAGGTCTATTTAGTGAGATATTAATTTTTAAAGCTCTAGGGTAATTTTAAAATTAAAAAAATGTATTTTCTAGCATTTTCACCAAAATAATTATAATAAATCAAAGAAAAATCAGAAAATTGCAAAGTTTGGTTCTCTGGAATCCTTGATATCAGAGAGAATTTTAAAAATTATAAAACTTATTTTTCAACATTTATTTTATTTTTAAATTAATTAATACTCCAGAATTTAAAATAATTCTAATAAATAAAATATAATTCAAAAAATTACAAAATTTGGTCCAAGTGGTCCTCTGGTCATTAGGAATGTCCCCTAATTTTCTTAAGGACAGAAACTTTCCCTTGGTCATGTTATTGAATTTTCCTTGGAAATTTCTCTTTTCTACAAAAAATAATTATATAAATAAATTAAATACAGAAAAATCACATTTTCTCCTCTCATGTCTTCATTGACACATAAGTGAAGTCACATAAAAATTTCAAGTTCATTTGAGTTCAATTTAGTGAGTTATGAAATTATTAGGCTTAAAGGGCAAAATGATGATTAAAATTTTAATCCTTAATTAAGACTTTAGGTTTAATAAAAAAATTAACAAGTAAAATATTTGATCCTAATCTGATTTGGATGATTGAAATTTAATAATTAAAGGGTAGAAACCCATTAAGCAATTTAAAATGATTAAACTTTAATTAAATAATTAATTGAATTTGGAAGAATAATAAATTTGGAATTATTAAAATAGGGATATTATTAGGAAGAGATTTATCCTTTAATTTAAAAAATCCCTAAATTAATCATCTCATTAATACTCTACTCTTAATTAAAATGATAACTCAAATTTAAAATATTAAAAGACTTAATCATTAAATTAAATTAAATCATTAAACTTTTTTTAAAAATTTTCAACTAAATTAAATTAAATTAAGATTAAAAGTTGAATTAAATAAAATTAAATTAAGTTAAATTAAATAAACAAATTAAATCAAATTAAATGAATTAAATACATTAAATTAAATAAATAAATAAAATTAAATTAAGTTAAATAAAATTAAATAAACAAATTAAATTAAATTAAAATTAAATTAAATTAAACTAAAATTAAATTAAATTAAATTAAGAAATTAAATCAAATAAATTAAATTGAATTAAATTAAATCAAATCAAATTAAATTAAATAAATTAAATTAAAATAAAATAAATTAAATTAAATTAAGTTAAATTAAATAACCTCACTTAAGACATGAAGAAATAAATCTAAAATAACTCGAACACTATTCCAAACTTAAATCATTAATTTAACTTAAATTGGATCACAAATCATTAAATATCATTTGCCCTTAGGAGCCTTAGTTATCATAACTCCTAAGTAGTAACATTAAAATGAAATGTTACTTTCACTTATAGGACATTCAAATGTCCTAGTTCACCGAGCAAGTTAACAAAACTCGAAAACCTCTGGACGATCGATTCATTTACACAATTAAATTCATTTGGACTTGAAACAATCCTAGAAATATTGAAAAGATGTTTAAGATTTTTCTTAAGCACTTACTCAATATGATAGGATATTTACAAGAACAATCGAACTTAATTGTTCTTTGATGAAGAAAATCGTCTTCAAACTAAAAACACAGAGAACCTAGACGTCATAGGAAATGACTAGCTATAGGATTAGGAATTTGGTAGAAAACCAAAACCTTTCCCTTAGCTTTACCTAGGAACTTGCTTAAATATTCTAACTGTGTTTTAAGTGCAGCTTGGGATGACGGGAAGACCCTCCAGTACGCTTTTATTTTATTGCAGCTTATTTTATTGCAAATGCACTTTATTTTTCTTGCATGATAAACAATGCTTGCATGAAAACCGACACCTTTAGGACGTAAACCAAAACCGAAACCCATAACTAAATTAAAAGACATTACAAGATAAAATTCACCTCCACAACATTCCAAAATATAAGACAACTCAAAATTTAATCACAAACAGTAACAACAAAACTACAACTACAACTAAATTAAAACGTCTCATCGAATGATCTGGAATACCTCGATGATGTAACCCACGTGTTGCTAACGGGATTTCCCATGGTCTAAATGAAAGTGCGGAACTCATTTAGTCGAGTTTAGCAAATTCATCCGGACTAAGTGAATTCGATGAAAATAACTGATGCCGGGATGACGGAACCGCGGGATCTTAATCGGTTCCGTTTAATCAACTTTAAGATCTCGTTTTAATTAAAACACAAAAAACACGTGGAAATTAAGACTTCTCTAAACCAAGACACTTCTCTCATCTCTCGATTTATGATTTCTAAAACTAAACCTCTCGCAACAACAAGGAGCTCTGAGCATGGTGGGCAAAGACGGCCATCGTCGTCAAGAAAACTTGAACCTACTTCAACAAAACTTTCTTAGAATTAAATAACAAAGCCATAGGACTTCGAGGTAGTTTCGCCTAGTGCAACATAAATCCTCAACTCTTCGTTAGGCATTTGCATTGCAAATTAAGCCCTAACCGGTCTTAGGATTCCGAGGTAGTCGTCCGATACGACATAAACCCTCACATCTTCTAGTGCAATTTGTATGATTCGATCATATAAATATAAGCCCTAATCAACTAAAATCGGCAAGATTAAAACATTAAATAAACATTAGGACTTTCCTAAATCCAAGCCAAACAATAGGATAGTCGGGAAATTACCGAAGTTCGCTTCGAATCCGTAATTACTCCTACTTTTCTCCCTTGGATTCCCAAAATAAAATGTTCCAAATTTGATCCATTCCCTATCGAAATTCCAAAATCCAATCCTTTGAAAACCTTAAACTTTAAAATTCTTGAGAGCAGCATTATTGATTATTATCGAGAGTTTTCTTAGGTGATTCCCGTCACTTAAGATGTAATTAACTATAGGGGCTTGCCCTTATATGGAACTTTAAGAACCTGTGTAATATAAACCCCGTTTAATGTTTTCATATTAAGCTGTGGAATTTGTCGGCTTATAAAATTGGTTCGCGTACCAAACGGATGTCACAAATCCTCTAGTTTATTTAACCGAGCCCCACCATCAAGCGGTGTGTCTATCCTTAGGGATAGATACACGGCTTGTGGTGCGGTGCTCGTTCATGTAAACTATTCGAGATGTGAGATCGGTTTGATTTCATATCTTAAAACTTTCAAATTTAAAATTATTTTCAAAATCAAATAGTACTTTCTAAACCATATATATATTTAAATTAAATTTAAAATACGCCGACATATTTCGTAGGCGAACCCCTTTTCAAAATAAAACACACAACCTAAAAAAAATGCCGCCATATTTCCGGCGACTCCGCTGGGAATAGCTCCTCTCTCCATTTTAATCAAATAGTTTCCGTTTTCAAAATCGGTAGTGTATCCATGTCCCTAATGGATCAAACTACTCTTCTTTCCGTTGGAATACTATGTTCATTTCTACCTTGAACAAGTATAACCAACATTCTCTCGGATTTAGGAGCCACTCGTTTAGACACCCCTAAACAGCAGAGGTTCCGAGATCCTTTTACCTCATTTCCCCGAGGTGGGGTGGACCCCCAATAGTGTTAGTTTAGGAGTGATCCTTCGGGTCGAGAAGTCTCGCTTAAGACTCTCTTTTCCTTTCCAACTCCGATTCAGATTCCTTACCTTCTCTACACCTTTGAACACTCCGTTCTAAATAAACAAACCTTTTAATAAGTGATTCCTTCTTATAAATACATGAACATGAATGAGTTCGGACTCTTTTCGATTCCTTTCTTTTCGTCCTAAAGAAAAGAAGCATAACTGGGACTCGACAAACCGAATCTACCTCGCGAAATGGAAGCCCCGAAACCGATTTTTTCCTTCACCAATGGACCGGACCTCGCCGTCTATAAGGATGAGTTGCCCGACAATGGAATCATCCGATTTGGACAAGGATTTGAAAACACGAACGTCAAGGTCACCAACGTCTCCTCTTCGCACCGATGAACAAGGTATCCGAAGCCGAAGAGCCGCCGCTCGAGTTCAACCTTAGGTCAACCCAAGAATTCCCTCCTCTCGCAAAGGATCCCGACTAAGAGGAGTACCGACGTCCACAGAGGACCGTTCTTTCTACCCCCACCGGTCTAGTCGTTTCGCACCTCGCCCCGACTTTTGCCAAGTCAAAGGGGAAAGAAATCCAAGATTATGATGGACTCGTTACCGTGGAGGGTACAGCATCTTCCCGTAAGACCTTCTCGTTTTCGAGATCGGGTCCAGCCTCAAGAATTCCGTCACTAACAAAGACCCGCAGAAGAAACGAAATAGAAGGATCGCTAAAGAAACTGTGGCCGCCGAAATTGCTTTCCTAGAAGAAATTCCGTAACCGCCGTAATATACACCACCGCCCGAATACATACCACTCTTGGGAGGAAGCAGGTTTCATCCCCTCTCCGCCGCGAAGATGAAGAAAATATTCGCAAAATTGCCGCCAAATTACCACAAACTCGCATATTACAACGATAGCCGCAAGAAAAGAACTAGAACTACGCCGTTTGCTCGACCGCAAACTTTGGTAGAAAAGCTAGCGAAGAAGGAAAACCGCCCCGTATCGAAATTCTACGGAGGATACGGCGGTGCTAGCCAAATCCCGTCTTGGGCCCCGAGTGTAACCCGCCATCATGGCGTAGAAGCCAAGTAAAAGAATGAAGGCTAGTCCGCCCGTTGTCGTCTCAGTATTACAGATCAGGAGGATACCACCTTCCGAGCATTTGGCCGACGCACCATCCGGTCCTAGACCTTCGCCGCCGGAAGGATGGTATGGCGTCCCACTACCGGGCGCTGAGATCGAAACGACAGCTCGAGAAAGAAAGTCTCGCCAGGAGACTCGAATCCGAAGAAAGTGCTACCGCGATGAAGGGGACTCGTGAGAAGGAGACCCGGCAGCCTACCGCACGACAACCACGAAGACACACGTAAAGCCCCGCTAGAAGATGCCATGGAAAAGCCGAGAACCGATATCCGACGGTTGGCAAAAGAAAGAGAAGAAAAGTTCGGAGATGAGATTGATTCATCGAATTCATGGACGACGAATACGCGAAATCAACATGGTCGAGACACGAGCTTCATCGCCTTCGCAAGGTGCTCCCGCACTCGCAGAAAGAGAGGAGCCAGAACTGATGAGAAGACAGCTTCAAGAGAAAGACGACACGATCGCTCAAATGGCAAAAAGGATGGAAGAGATGGCCGTAGCTCTGGCCACTCTCCAGAGTCAAGTACAACCACAAAGGGAAACACCCCCGGAAGTCATTCACATTGTAGACGGAGGAAAGGAGATTACGTCCGTCAATGGGGATGATCAGCCGAAAAGGATACAACACAGAGTATGATTCCCGAAAAGGATATCAAGAACTCGTGGAACAACAGAGTGCGAGAAGCCTTAGCACAATCAAAGAGCGGGACATCCATTCGGACGGGCAGACCTTACCCCGAAGAATTCGACGCCGTCCAATACCCGAAAGGCTTCGTACCACCTCTCGTTTAAGACCTTCGATGGAACCGGGAACCCTCGACAAAGCATGTAGCACACTTTCGTGCCGCCTGTTGCAATGCCGGCGGGAGCGATGCATTACTCTTCCGACAGCTCGTCGCCAGCACTGTCGAGAATCGCCTTCGACCGGGTATGCGAATTACCAAACGGTTCGGTTAAGACGTTCTCGCAGCTAGAGAACCTCTTCATCAAGCGATTTGCCGGAGCTCGCACCACATCACTATAGGTGATTTAGTGGTAGAGAAGCGTAAGCCGAATGAAACTTTGGTGGATTACATACTCCGATGGAGGAACTTAAGTATGAAGTGTGAACCACAACCGCAAGAACAAGATGCACGTCGCATTTTGCTAAAAAGCATTCACGGCCCGATAGCACTTCTCCTCAAGGGATTTACTATTAAGACTTTCGAGAAGTTGTTAAGCAAGGCCGGAAGCTTGCAAGAGGAGGCAAAGCAATTAAGTTTCACCGACAAGACAGTATAAACAAAAGCCCGTAAAGACTTTTGAAAAGAAATCCGGGATCGTCGCAGCAGCTTGACAAAGGCAAGCAACCGATGCAAATACCACCGTAACGGCCGCAAAGAACCACTACAGAATTACCAGCAACCCCGGCCCAGCTATCAGTCATCTCCGCAATATGAACAACCACCTCGTCAGCAACGTACATTAAGAGAGCTTTTGAGCAGAGAATATCCGTTCAAGAATGAGGCAGTGCCAAAAATGTTCCGTAGTCTGATGAAGACTCCGGATTTCCAGCTGCCAGAGCCTAAAAGACCAGAGGAAGTCAACAAGAAGGGTGATCCCAACTTTTGCCCTTACCACCAGATGCTTGGGCACAAAATAGAAGATTGCATTACCTTCAAAAGTTGGCTCAATGACAACCCCGCGGAAAGGGAATATAACGATCCCGAAGGAGTACATGAAGGAACCCCGTAAAGGAGGTTCCGTCAATGTTATCTCGATCGATCCCATCATTCCGATAGATCCCTATACAACCGACGATGGATGGACTACCGCTTGGACGAGGTCTTCGAAAAGATTTTAGACAAAGCATCCGTACCGCTTCGGCACAAGCTTCAATTCGGAGTTTGAAACCCGTTAAGCCGGTACTATCACTTGCGATAGAAGAACCACCTCAACAGAGACGATCGAAGAGAAGAAGAAAATTGACGAAGAAGAGAAGACCGAGGCACCTAAGGCTAGACTAGGGGCCGCTTATCCTAGGATAGTTGCTTCCGATTCGGGGAGAAATCCCTCGAACCCTCGACTCCGTATGATTATCCGCTCACTTCGGTGGGATCATATAATGATAAGGGTGATGGCGTTGGCTACGTTTTGATCGTGTCTAACGATTACGTAACTAACGATAATCCGGATATCGATTTCGATACCAACGACAATTCTCAAATCATACACCATCTCGACAAGCAAAATAACGAAGAAGACATCCATCAAGGAGGCTACGAGAGTTCAACAAGCAACGAATCTATCCGCGAGTTTCGAGGAGCTCCAATCACGATAGAGTTAGAGCCTTCGCACTCGAAGCTAATCCGGAAGAGCCCGTCATTCCGATTCAAGAAGAGACACCGGCAAGCTCAACAATAGATTCGAAGAAATTACGAAGTCAACTTAAGGAGTGGAAAAGTTCTACCTCCGAGAATGGGTCCAAAAGACAAAGGGAAGCAGTGGTTGTTCGAGAAGAACCAACCCCGACAGAAGAAATACCCATTCGAGAAGAAGCGGAGACACATGAAAACAAAGTGGACTACAACGTGCTAGCCCATCTTAGGAAACTACCAGCCAAACCGAGCATCTACGACGCTCTCATCTTATCAAAGGAGATGAGAGAAGCTTCCGATCAAGGCCTTACTTGATCCGGAAATTTGCTTAGCTCAAATGGCCGGAGAGTCCTTAGATGAGGTTTGCTCGTTAAAGGAACATCGAGGTGTTACCTTCACGTACGACGACCTACTACTTGGAACGACAGATCACAACCGACCGTTGTACATTTCGCTACAATCGGAAGATTTACACTCTCCGCAGTATTGGTGGATCCAGGAGCATCAATCAATATAATGAATCTTCGAACGCTAGCATACTTGGAAATTGATGCTCGCGAGCTCGAGGCGTACAAAATGTTATTAAGAGGATTCAACCGTAAAGGAGAAAGAGCCCTCGGCTCCATAACACTCGCTAATGAAGACCGGTGACTTAGCAAAGACAACCGCGAAATTTCACATAATCGATTCGAAACGTCGTTCAACGCTCTACTCGGGCCGACCATGGATACATGAAAACAGGATGGTACCATCATCTCTACATCGATGCATCAAGTACTACGATGGAGGGGAACAGTGGCATCAAAGGTGACTTACAACCATTCTCCGTACATGAAATTGGAATCCACGAGGATGCAACTTATTATGCACCACCGAAGAAAACGATCTTCTCCGCAGATACTATAACAAATGAAGCAAAGAAAGTTCGGGACAACGAAGAACCCGAAGTTCTAGTCCAACGACCACTCACCACTCCCTTACGGCGAGATGGTGAAGGTTTCTCCACAACTCGCATCCGAGGTCGAGGCCGGGACGAGGTCGTGGTAGAGACATTAGGACAATTGGACAGAGGAAACCAACCATCAATGTTGATTGGGAAGATAGTTCCGAAGAAGAAAAAGAAATCAAACAAGAAGCAGCGATAATAAGTCAAAAGAAGCCGCAATTCAAAATCCCTCTCGAAGATGAAAGAGACGAAGAATATAAATCGATGTACGAGAAGATTAACCACTATGTACATACTATGACCCTGACCCCGATCCATTCTAATAAGATCGAGGGTATGGAGGTCAAAGAGATACGTAGCGGTGGTGCAAAACCAATCAAATTCTACCGTGGTGCTTCTTCCTCCAAAACTCGAAAATAATGTACAATTCGAAGATGCTACTTCATCGAATTAATGGAATTGCCTTTCGAGTGGTACTCTCCCGTGTTCAAAATTTAATTCAACGTGGTTTCTTACCTCGACAAAGTGGACAAAAGGTCAATCACAACGTTTTGAAAATTTATGGAATAACTCCGGTCGTCCACCCAACTCAAAGCATGGTCTCGGATTCGGCACGCAGGGATCAGCCGACGATACCGAATTTTGCTTGGTTGTCACTCGCGAATCTAATGAAAACCGCATGGAAACTACGGATGAACTCGAAGATTTACAAATTGGAGACGCTCCACCGAATTCGAAGAAGAAATCAAATCTACAATAGATGAGTTAATAGAAGTTAACTTAGGTACTAGCGAAGAGCCTAGACCTACCTTTGTTAGCTCTTTACTCAATAAAGAAGACTCCAAAGAAATAATCAAGTTATTAATGGAATTCAAAGACCGTTTTGCTTGGAGCTACGATGAGATGCCGTGTTTAGCTCCGCAGGTCGCAGTCCATAAACTAGAGTGGACCCTACTTCGTTCCGATCCGACAAGGTCCCGTAAGAATGTGTCTAGAAATCGAACAACAAGTCATAGCCGAAGTTAAAAAGTTAATAGACGCTAAATTTGTCCGTGAAGAACAATACCCGACTTGGTTAGCCAACGTGGTACCGACCGTGAAGAAGAATGGTCGATCGAATTTGTGTGGATTTCAGAGATTTAAACAAGGCATGTCCAAAAGATGAATTTCCTCTACCGATCCCGAACTAATGATCGACATCGCTTCAACACATGAAATATTCTCGTTCATGGATGGATCTTCAGATACAACCAAATAAAAATGGCTCCGTAAGATGAAAAGCTTACAAGCATTCGAACGCCGATCGGAGTATTTTGCTACACAATGGATGCCATTCGGATCGAAGAACGCAGGAGCAACCTACCAAAGAGCAATGACAAGAATTTTTGATGATCTCATCCACAATCAAGTCGAATGCTACGTGGACGATGTGGTCATCAAAAGCAAAGTAAAGGACAACCACTTGTATGATTTGAGAATTGTTTTCGAACGGTTAAGACAATTTAACCTTAAGATGAATCCTTAAAATGCGCCTTCGGCGTCACCTCCGGAAATTCTTAGGATTCGTTGTCCGACATCGTGGAATTGAAATCGATCCGGAGAAGATTAAAGCCATCTTAGAAATGCCGCCTCCCAAAACCTTAAAACAACTACGATCTTTTCAAGGGAAGTCGGCATATCTTCGACGCTTTATCTCAAACCCGTCGTGTAGGTGTCAGCCTTTCTCGGCACTAGTTAAAAAGGACGCCAAATTTATTTGGGAAGAGAAATGCCGTAGGGCCTTCGAGGACATTAAACAATATTTAATGACACCTCCCGTCTTAGCAGCCCTGGCCTCGTGTAGACCGCTAATACTTTATACCGCGGCTTTAGACGACTCTCTCGAGCCCCGTTAGCCTGTGTCAATGATGAGGGTAAAGAAAATGCTCTTTACTACTTAAGCCGTCGTTTGCTTCCGACGGAAGTAAGGTATCCCGCGATTGAAAAGCATTGTTTGGCCCTGATCTTCGCCACTCAAAAGCTCAGGCACTACATGCTTTCTCATAAGGTCAACCTAACCTCGAAGTTTAATCCATTGCAATACTTGATGACTCGTCCAACGCTTTCCGGCAGACTTGCCGGATGGTCAATGATATTATTGCAATTCGATATAACTTTCGTGCCTCTTCGTGCCGTAAAGGGACAAGTCTTAGCGGACTTCCTCGCAAAGACACCCTTGCCGGCAGAATCTCCTCTCAATGACGATCCGCCGGATGAACAAATAATGAACCTAGAAGACCTTGATGATCGACGTTGGGAATTATATTTCGACGGAGCATCTTCAGCCGCACAAAGACGAAGAATCGCAAGTGATAGTGCCCGGTAAGGCAGAATCGGGCTAATCTTTATAACACCGGAGCGGGGATGTTAAGATACTCCTACCACTCGACGTAACCATGTACAAACAACGAGCGGTAATACGAAGCCCTCATAATGGGACCGGAATTAACCATTCAAATGGGGATAACGGACATCAACATCTACGGAGATTCACAAGTTAATCATTCAACAGATCGCCGGACAAGATACGAATTTTAAAACCAAGACTCGAGCAATACTTCCAAGATGCCATACAAATTGTTGGAACAGATTCCGAATGTGACAATTTACAAAATTCCCGTAAAAGAAAACGCTCTAGCGGATGCGCTAGCTCGTCTCGCAAAAGAATTTGCCCGTTTGCAAGATGAATCGATGGAAGTGTCGACTCACGGACGCCAGGTCCTATCACAAACTTGACATCGACACGATACACAAATCGAAAAGGAAGAAGAATCAATCGCGACAGTAAGAATGAAAACACGGAAGATCAGGCGACAGCCATTAATGGATTACCCGCAAACAGGGAAACTACCGGACGATAGGTCATTAGCCCATCGGATCAAGAAAAGAACTCTGTCCTACGCATTAATAAACAACACATTATACAGAAGGTCTTTTGATCAAATGTGGCTAAGGTGCCTAAGCGGGTCCGAAGCCCGTGAAATTGTTAAGGAGGTGCATTCAGGACTCTGTGGCGCTCACCAGTCGGGTCCGAAGATGAAAATGAAAATTAAAAGACTAGGGTACTACTGGCCCTCGATGATGACCGACTGCATGAAAATCGCCAAGAGCTGTCACCAGTGCCAAGTGCACGGAGTGGTTCTACACCAACCTCCAAATGTGCTACATCCGACAATCGCATCGTGGCCATTTGAATGTTGGGGCACGGATATAGTGGGTCCAATAGAACCGCCGTCGTCAAAAGGACATCGCTTCATTCTTGCAGCTACAGATTACTTTTCCAAGTGGGCAGAGGCAGTTCCACTTAGAGAAGTGAAAGCACATCACGTACTACAATTTTTCAAGAACCAAGTCGTCTACCGTTTCGGAGTGCCGCGCAGGATAATCTCAGATAATGGGTCGCATTCGAAGCACACAAATCAACAATTTTGTCAGGAGACACGGAATCGATCGGCGATATTCAACAATTTACTACCCAAGAGCAAACGGCTCTAGCCGAGGCTTTTAATAAAACTCTCGTTCAAATTTTAAAGAAGACTTTAGACGACAATAAGAGAAATTGGCACGAGAAGTTGTTAGAAGCCTTATGGGCCTACCGGACAACCTTCGAACTCCTACGCAAGCTACACCTTACGCTCCGGTGTATGGGTCCGAGGCGAGTGTTACCTTTAGAGGTTCAGCTCCTTCACTCGTAATCGCAGCTTGCAAATAAAATCACAAATGTAAGAGAACGCCAAATTACGACTCGAAGAATTAGAGAGCCCGGAAGGGAAAAGACTTGCAGCGCAACGTAATTTAGAATTATACCAAGCTAAGATGATTCGAGCTCATGATAAACCGGTCCGCCCAAGAACCTTCAAAGTTGGTGATCTAGTTCTCGTTCTCAAAAGACCTATTCTTGCACACCGCAAGATAGGGAAAATTTGAACCCACTCGGGAAGGACCGTTTGTGGTTGAAGCAGTATACTCGGAGGTTCCTACCAGCTAGTGAATTGCCAGGGAGAACGACATATGCTTCCGATCAATGGACGATACTTGAAAAAGTATTACGCTACCTGATGTTTCGAAGGAATGAACTTTCCATCCCTAGAAGCACGGGTGAAGTGATTACTTATGAATGGGTCCGAACCCAAAAATAACAAAAATGTGCTAAAATAAATAAAATCCTGACAATAAAATTGTCCTTCTTTTCCAAATCAAAATCTCTTACCTGATCTTATCCCACTTCATTCCTGTTAAATTTGAAAATATAAAAATAATAATAAAACAAGATGTCTTTAATAAACATTTTCTTGATGTTCTTGTTCTTAGTACAGCCCCTGATCCTTTTCCTTGTCTTTTCGCAGGGAAATGTCGAGCGGCGGTTGGTCTTGAACTTTAAGAATGGCGTAAGCCTTGCACTTGATGAAAAGAGGGTGAAAGATGGAGCGATAATCGAGATTGACTCGGATTTTGCACCAGCAGTGCCTACAGTACGAGGAAAGTGACCGGGTCCCGCTGACCGAGAAGAACTCGCCCGGACATACAAGGATGAAAGTGGGTGGCCCAAGCCACCAATCCAAAGCAACAAGAAAAGAAAGACAAATATTGAAGAAGATAAGAAAATGAAGTCCGTAGTCGCTACAGCAGAGGGCGAGCTTGTCGGCCGCCGCGCCCACGGAGATTCAAGAAGTTCGGAGAGCTACTCTCACAGCAACGCAACGAAGAAATAAGAATCGCCGTATCCGTAAGATGTTGACAAAACTAGCTGCGGATCAACACGACGAGGCAGTTGCTAATGTCAGTGCATACACTTCAAGGACACCGGTTCACCAGGAACCAGAAGAAAGGAGGCCAGCTCCTAGGATGACAGAAAGAACCAGAGAAATCTCACAAAAACCAGAAGAAAGAAGGCTACCACGCCACCGGATAGAACCACCAGTGATGCATGACCTTGTTGCAGAAGCAACCCCGGGGATGTCCCGACAGTGCATCATCCCCGAGGAGCCGAGGTATGCGGAGAGAACGTGAAGGGATCGAACCATACATCCCACAATATGTCACAAGACCTCGCCATCTGCAGATCATTCCGGAATACGAGCTGGAGAGAATGCAAAATGTTGAAAAGAAAACCTTTGAATACTTTGAAAGGATTAGAGGCAGAAGAATCAATATACTGGAGGGCCTCGAATTACATACGTACGTATTCTCGTAGTATGAGCAACGCAAGAATCGTGGATTGCATCCGGGATTTGAAAGACCGGCCGAGCGAGCCGCCTAAGGGAAAACACATACTCGAACCCCGGAGATGGATGCCGGGGAAAGGAAGAATCACAATACAATGTGGATGTCGTTACAACTTTGCCGAGGACAGGAAGGAAACCCGCCGGAATACTCCGTCATGGGCAAGTGGACCCGATGCCATCAGTCATCAAGAGAATGGTAAAGAGATTGATAACATGGAGGGTACCGCCAGCGGACCGCATACCCAATAGCCGCATCATCAACATCTACAAGCGTGAGTGACCGTATACCCCACACATTGATCACCATGACTTTGTCGGCCTTTCCGCACGCCTCTTTCCCGAGCGAGTGTAACATCATGTTCGGATCCGACCTCCGGATAGCGGGCCCGTGTGAGTTCCGAGGGCCGGTGAAGATACCACTACCGGTAGGTTCCGTCATGATACCGAAGGGTAACGGAGCAGTATATCGCCAAGCATTGCATACCGGAGTACCAGCAAAGAGGATTTCGCTACGTTCGAAGGATGGACGACGTAAAGATACCTTACCATTTCCAGCCGCACCCGGAGCTAGAAAGCCTCCGGCCTTACGAGCCGTGAGTTACATGGAAAATATCACACCTCCAATGTACATCCATACGGCATCCTTGCTAAGGATGGCTTGGAAGGTGATGTTATTGACCATGTATCTCACTATTCGTACATGGACTTTTGACGAGATGCTTCTTTAGATGGATCGACAAAGATCATACACGATCCGTTTTGAGTCTACATGGATTGTATGAAATATGTTCCGTATCAAGTTGTACGATGTATCTTCGACATGATTGGAATAGAAGTGACCATGTCACAATTTTGGCCTTCACCTCTTTTGTGCAAATTGATTGGGAAACGCCATTAAAGTTAAATGAACTTCGAACAAAGAACAGAAAAGAAATAAAAAAAAAAGATAAAAGAAAACTTTCTAAAAAAAAATCTAAAAATGACGAACACCAAATTCACATGAACATTAAATAAACAACAAAATAAAATTTGAATCGTTAAAGGATAAACAAAATCAACAAGAATGTTAAATCCAATCTCGATCAAACTTCAAATTTCATCTTCCAAATTTCAAATCAAATCTTAAATCAAATTTCAACCGAGTTCAAACTCTTCATGTCAAATTTCAAATCTCAAGTTCAATCTTTCCAAATTTCAAATCTCAGTCAAATTTCAAATCTCAAATTCGATCTTTCCAGATCTCACATCAAACCTTACATCAAATTCAAACTCTTGGGTCGAGGATTTTACATCCAAGACTGCACTGCTTTAGGATTCTCTTCCTATTGCACTGAAATACATCAAATTCAAACTTTTGGGTCGAGGATTTTACATCCAAGACCGCACCGCTTTAGGATTCTTTTCCTACCGCACCGAAATACATCAAATTCAAACCTTTGGGTCGAGGATTTTACATCCAAGACCGCATCGCTTTAGGATTCTTTTCCTACTGCACCGAAATACATCAAATTCAAACCTTTGGGTCGAGGATTTTACATCCAAGACCGCACCGCTTTAGGATTCTTTTCCTACTCGCACCGAAATACATCAAATTCAAACCTTTGGGTCGAGGATTTTACATCCAAGACCGCACTCGCTTTAGGATTCTTTTCCTACCGCACCGAAATACATCAAATTCAAACCTTTGGGTCGAGGATTTTACATCCAAGACCGCACCGCTTTAGGATTCTTTTCCTACTCGCACCGAAATACATCAAATTCAAACCTTTGGGTCGAGGATTTTACATCCAAGACCGCACCGCTTTAGGATTCTCTTCCTATTGCACCGAAATACATCAAATTCAAACTTTTGGGTCGAGGATTTTACATCCAAGACCGCACCGCTTTAGGATTCTCTTCCTATTGCACCGAAATACATCAATTCAAACTTTGGGTCGAGGATTTTACATCCAAGACTGCACTGCTTTAGGATTCTTTTCCTATTGCACTGAAATACATCAATTCAAACTTTTGGGTCGAGGATTTTACATCCGAGACTGCACTGCTTTAGGATTCTTTTCCTATTGCACTGAAATACATCAAATCAAACTCTTGAGGTTACGGATTTTACATCCAATACCGCATTATTCTGAGGTCTTTCCTCATTGCAATGACTCAATCTAATCGATTCGATCTTCTTTTGGGGTTGAAGATGTTGCATCTAAAACTTCAAAATTCCAATTTTCATTCCAAATCAAATCCCTTCAAATTAATCTCGACAAACTTCAATCTAAATTAAAATTCCAAATTGAAATTTAAACTCACACATCATAACTCGAACATGAAACAAAACAAAATCTAAATTGAAATTTCTCCCATATCATGTGATTTGGGATTCACCTCCTTTTCCTTTCCCCGGCGAGAGTTCGGGAATCTCCAGCCTTAGAGATATACTTGACACTCCCCGACGGAAACTCTTCTACTTCGTCCTAAGTTTGTTACTCGGACATCCGTGTTGGCTTTGTTGATCGCTTCGGTCAACACCAATACGTGCGGTGTGCTCCGTCACCACCACACCTATCGGGGTCCATTTGTCGACCTCATTTTCGATGAGGTCTTCTCTTCTTCTCTTTAGTACTTAGGATCTAGCCTTAGGCTTTTCCTTTCGACTATCTTAGAGGACTAGAATCGGGATCCACCTTTTAGAAATTCAAACCACTTCTTAACTCCCCGCAAACTCCACAAACTTGACTATAGACCCCTAATCACCTAGAGGGTTGAAATCAAATGTGGAAGTTTAAAGGATGAGTTCCTATAGGACTCTTTCGGCCTTAGGACCGCCCAGGTGGCTCTGGTCCGGTGAAAGGGCCGACTTACACATACACTACACCTATGCACTACACTTTCACACACCTCCTAAAACACACCCTTACCTAACTTGACTTCCCGACTCATGTAGGTGATTCACATGGATGGTCCTTAACCCCTAAGCCTCCGGCAAGAGGGTTAGGAACAACATGGTGAATGCCTCAAATGAGTCCCTTCATGGCTCATGTGGGCTTGATATGGCTTCATGGCTCAACAAAAATGATTTCATTCCACTTACATCCACCCAATCTTCAATTTTCCAAATTTTCAATTTTTGACCCCCGGACCCTACACCCACCAACTCTACCAAATGCACTCGAAACTACCCAAATTTCTCAAAAATTCCCAAATTACCCAAAATTCTCCAAAATCAATCCCAAACATTCCCACATCACTCAAACTGATCATCCATATCCAAAAATATCAAAAATCCCAAAATACCCCCCAATACCTTCCAAATACCCAAAATACCCCTTTTGACCCAAAAATCCAAAAATTCAGAAAATTCCCAGAAAATTCCAGAAAATCCCAAATATTCCCAATTTCATTTTGTCCAACTACACCATGGGCCAATTTTGTCAATTTACCTCACTTTTGTCAAAACCCCCAATTTGACCCATTTTAACCCAAAGTAAACCCAATGTCAAACCAAATCTACCCAATTGATCCCAATTCTGGTCCAATTCAATTCTAAACTTCAATTCAACATCCCCAACACCAATCTAGACCAAAGACAAGCTTAATTTGATTGAAATTTGGGTCCAATTTCACTTTTGGCCTTAAAGCCCAATTTGGACCTATGACCCAAACCTAACCCAAATTCACCCAATTCAACTCCAATTAACCCCAAATCTTTTCTAAACCTTTCTTAACATCCCCATAAACAAAACACTAACATGATTTGCCCAAAACTTTGATCCAAACCCTACTCAAGTTCAACCCAAAGCTAAAAGGCCCAATTTCGACCTAAACCCAAACCTAGCCCAAATGAGCCCAAATCCCAAAATCAAAACCCAACCAAAGCCAAAACCTCTTTGAAACACTCCCATAAACATTTCCCAACATTAATTTTACATCAATTTCAACCCTAGCCCAACATTGGCCCATGCTAGCCCATTTTGGCCCACCTTAGCCTCTTTACCAAAAAGCCCATATCCAATCCAATTCAAACCCAAATCACCTCAAATTTGTTTCAAACCACTCATGACACATCCCTAAACCAAACTCAACAATTATTTGGCCCAAGCCTTTACCAAAATTTCATCCCAAAATCCATTTTAAAATTCAAAAGCCCACTTTCCTAAACCATTTAAAAGCCCATCTAAAATCATTTCAATGAGCCCAAAATCTACCCTAAAGCCCACATGACATTTCCATTTGCCATCCACTTAATCAAAGCCATTACCTAAGTCCTAAATCCATCATCAAATCATTCCAAATCAAGTTCCATACAAATTTCCATCAAATTACCAAAAAATTCCTAAAATCCATTTTCATGAAATCGACCAAGCTTTCCCCAAGCCAAAAGTGAGCCATGAAGCCATGCATGAGCCACATGTGAGCCATGAGAGCCTTGGACACTCCACCATGCCATATTGGGTAGGAAGGAGGGCCCCTTTCCTTAATCCCTAAAGCTCATTAGCCTTAATCATGATTCACCTAAACCTAAATTTAATCCAAATATATTTGGATGGAGACTTCTCCATGCCAAACCAAACTGATCCATTTGATCCCCCACAAGCACCCAAGGCCACCTCAAGGGTGCACCAAGCCCAAATGGGTGAGTTGACCCATTTAGACCCAAAACTAGCCATGCCCCATTCTACTTTGGATCAAAGCCTTTACACTCGGCCATTGCCAATCGCTTGCACAAACACCCAACCCCGGCCCACCCGACCTCGAGGGTGACCCATGCTCGGCCGGCCGGCCACCCGGCCGCCGGAAAACGCCATGCCCGAGACCTCGGGAGTGAGCCAACTTTGGAATTCCACCTTGCCGAGCCGCCCCATGCCCAATGGCCACCATGGTCGTTCTTCCCATGACCAAAGCAGCTGATCCCAACCCTCGGCCACCCCCGAGAGAGCCTCCGCCCATGCCTATTTAAACACCACCCCCTCTCGGCCATGAGAGGAGAGTTGCAAAAACCTTGCCAAAACTCGCCAAAATTGTTCCGTACCCCTCCTCATACACGAGCACTTGATCCCCAAGGAGATCCCCTGCCATTTCTTCTCCGCGAGCTCAATTTCGAGTTGAAATCCAAGCCCAAAACCAGGACACTCCTCCACAGGTGAGCCAATCCCCAAATTGATTGTCTCTACACCTTCACCGGACCAAGGGAAGGTGTCCACCAAGAAAGCCCCATCTCCGGACCACCCAGCTTGCTCCGGACTCCAAGCTTTGTGATCACTCGTGGTCGAAGTTCAACCTAGACAATTCACTGGACCAGGAGACTTCATCTGGAGCTTGCCAGGATCCAATCGAAGGTGCAACAACTCTCAGATCGAAGCTTCACTTCTCTGAGCAAAGGTATGAGCTAATTCTTCATCCCGAGCTTCCGGAGATTCTCCATTTCAAATGCCTTAATTTCAATGCATGTTTACCGTATGGATGTGTTCGTCTCTTCAAGACGAATCCATAGAGCATAAGAACACGAAAATCCATCGAGAATCGAGTGAGTTCTTAGTGGTTAGAGTGTGGACGGTCACGGGATCACACCGGTCATGGACGATGAACGGATGCCGTCCATTTAATACACGCGCGGACGGACGGCTCGGATGGCGTCGGACCGGGAGACGGTACGAGAACCGCGGGGCCCGGGTTGCCGACTCGGATGGCGGCGTCGAATGGGAGCGCGCCACGCGGCATTTCGGAGCCGCCGAGGTTGACGCGGCGCCGCGTGGATAAGTAGATAAATAGGGTATTTTCTATTTATTTAATTCTCAGAACTTTAAAAATCCATATCTTTGTGTAGAAAAATCACAAAAATAAAATAAAAATACCCTCTTGCTCGGTGAACGGAGGAGAATAATGTGGAAAAGAAATTAATTAATTTTGTCCAAGTATTTTATTTTTAATTAATTATTTACTCCCTGCATTGTTTTAATTCTCCATGCATGTATACAATTCACCATGGCATGAGACCATAGGGCTTTGAAGCCTCTGAACTTGGGGACATTCCCCGAATTTTCCAAGGTCGAGGCCATCTCCGTGAAAAGTTATTGATTTTTCAAATGCATGTTGCTGATTTAAGTATTTTAATTTCAAAAATTAGCATGTTGTGAAATAAATTCTAGGAAAATTTGGTGATGTTCCTTATGACCAGAGAACCCTAGGAAAAATAGGATTTGAGTTAATTCACTTAAATTAACCCTAATCGGCTTAAACACCCAAAATAGGTCTCTAATTAATTAGAGTTAACCATAGATCAAATTGACTTGAAATCAATTCTCCACTGACCTTTAGGATCAGAGGAATCCATCATAAAAATTTGAGGTCAATTGGACTTGGTTAGCCCCACTAATTGGGTTAATTAAGCCACTTAGCCATTTTAAACTTTAAAAATTCATAACTTTCAAAATATCTTTCAAAAATTCACCAAATTGGTTTTGGAGTCTCTCTGATATCAGGGGAGTTTAAGAAAATTAAAATTTCAATTTTCTAAAAAAGTTGATTTTTAATATTATTTTAATATTTTTAATAATTAAAAAATGATAAAAATCACAAAAATAATAAAATTCACCAAAATGTCATATTTTGAATTTTAATCACTTAGGAACAAGTCCCATATTTTTCCTAGGTCTATTTAGTGAGATATTAATTTTTAAAGCTCTAGGGTAATTTTAAAATTAAAAAATGTATTTTCTAGCATTTTCACCAAAATAATTATAATAAATCAAAGAAAAATCAGAAAATTGCAAAGTTTGGTTCTCTGGAATCCTTGATATCAGAGAGAATTTTAAAAATTATAAAACTTATTTTTCAACATTTATTTTATTTTTAAATTAATTAATACTCCAGAATTTAAAATAATTCTAATAAATAAAATATAATTCAAAAAATTACAAAATTTGGTCCAAGTGGTCCTCTGGTCATTAGGAATGTCCCCTAATTTTCTTAAGGACAGAAACTTTCCCTTGGTCATGTTATTGAATTTTCCTTGGAAATTTCTCTTTTCTACAAAAAATAATTATATAAATAAATTAAATACAGAAAAATCACATTTTCTCCTCTCATGTCTTCATTGACACATAAGTGAAGTCACATAAAAATTTCAAGTTCATTTGAGTTCAATTTAGTGAGTTATGAAATTATTAGGCTTAAAGGGCAAAATGGTGATTAAAATTTTAATCCTTAATTAAGACTTTAGGTTTAATAAAAAAATTAACAAGTAAAATATTTGATCCTAATCTGATTTGGATGATTGAAATTTAATAATTAAAGGGTAGAAACCCATTAAGCAATTTAAAATGATTAAACTTTAATTAAATAATTAATTGAATTTGGAAGAATAATAAATTTGGAATTATTAAAATAGGGATATTATTAGGAAGAGATTTATCCTTTAATTTAAAAAAATCCCTAAATTAATCATCTCATTAATACTCTACTCTTAATTAAAATGATAACTCAAATTTAAAATATTAAAAGACTTAATCATTAAATTAAATTAAATCATTAAACTTTTTTTAAAAATTTTCAACTAAATTAAATTAAATTAAGATTAAAAGTTGAATTAAATAAAATTAAATTAAGTTAAATTAAATAAACAAATTAAATCAAATTAAATGAATTAAATACATTAAATTAAATAAATAAATAAAATTAAATTAAGTTAAATAAAATTAAATAAACAAATTAAATTAAATTAAAATTAAATTAAATTAAACTAAAATTAAATTAAATTAAATTAAGAAATTAAATCAAATAAATTAAATTGAATTAAATTAAATCAAATCAAATTAAATTAAATAAATTAAATTAAAATAAAATAAATTAAATTAAATTAAGTTAAATTAAATAACCTCACTTAAGACATGAAGAAATAAATCTAAAATAACTTGAACACTATTCCAAACTTAAATCATTAATTTGAACTTAAATTTGGATCACAAATCATTAAATATCATTTGCCCTTAGGAGCCTTAGTTATCATAACTCCTAAGTAGAACATTAAAATGAAATGTTACTTCACTTATAGGACATTCAAATGTCCTAGTTCACTGAGCAAGTTAACAAAACTTGAAAACCTCGGACGATTGATTCATTTACACAATTAAATTCATTTGGACTTGAAACAATCCTAGAAATATTGAAAAGATGTTTAAGATTTTTCTTAAGCACTTACTCAATATGATAGGATATTTACAAGAACAATTGAACTTAATTGTTCTTTGATGAAGAAAATCGTCTTCAAACTAAAAACACGAGAGAACCTAGACGTCATAGGAAATGACTAGCTATAGGATTAGGAATTTGGTAGAAAACCAAAACCTTTCCCTTAGCTTTACCTAGGAACTTGCTTAAATATTCTAACCGTGTTTTAAGTGCGAGCTTGGGATGACGGGAAGACCCTCCAGGTACGCTTTTATTTTATTGCAGTTTATTTTATTGCAAATGCACTTTATTTTTCTTGCATGATAAACAACAGTTGCATGAAAACCGACACCTTTAGGACAGAAACCAAAACTGAAACCCATAACTAAATTAAAAGACATTACAAGATAAAATTCACCTCCACAACATTCCAAAATATAAGACAACTCAAAATTTAATCACAAACGAACAACAAAACTACAACTACAACTAAATTAAAACGTCTCATTGAATGATCGGGAATACCTCGGATGATGTAACCCACGTGTTGCTAACGGGATTTCCCATGGTCTAAATGAAAGTGCGGAACTCATTTAGTTGAGTTTAGCAAATTCATCTGGACTAAGTGAATTCGATGAAAATAACGGTGCCGGGATGACGGAACCGTGGGATCTTAATCGGTTCCGTTTAATCAACTTTAAGATCTCGTTTTAATTAAAACACAAAAAACACGTGGAAATTAAGACTTCTCTAAACCAAGACACTTCTCTCATCTCTTGATTTATGATTTCTAAAACTAAACCTCTGCAACAACAAGGAGCTCGGAGCATGGTGGGCAGCACGGCCATCGTCGTCGAGCAAAACTTGAACCTACTTCAACAAAACTTTCTTAGAATTAAATAACAAAGCCATAGGACTTCGAGGTAGTTTGCACTAAGTGCAACATAAATCCTCAACTCTTCGTTAGGCATTTGCATTGCAAATTAAGCCCTAACCGGTCTTAGGATTCCGAGGTAGTCGTCCGATACGACATAAACCCTCACATCTTCTAGGCAATTTGTATGATTCGATCATATAAATATAAGCCCTAATCAACTAAAATTGGCAAGATTAAAACATTAAATAAACATTAGGACTTTCCTAAATCCAAGCCAAACAATAGGATAGTCGGGAAATTACCGAAGTTCGCTTCGAATCCGTAATTACTCCTACTTTTCTCCCCTTGGATTCCCAAAATAAAATGTTCCAAATTTGATCCATTCCCTATTGAAATTCCAAAATCCAATCCTTTGAAAACCTTAAACTTTGAAATTCTTGAGAGCAGAACTATTGATTATTATCGAGAGTTTTCTTAGGTGATTCCCGTCACTTAAGATGTAATTAACTATAGGGGCTTGCCCTTATAGGGAACTTTAAGAACCCAGGTAATATAAACCCTGTTTAATGTTTTCATATTAAACAGGGAATTTGTCGGCTTATAAAATTGGTTCGCGGACCAAACGGATGTCACAAATCCTCTAGTTTATTTAACCGAGCCCCACCATCAAGCGGTGTGTCTATCCTTAGGGATAGATACACGGCT
>JAKZJZ010001524.1:0-27076 GCA_022702705.1 Papilionanthe hookeriana x Papilionanthe teres | reverse complement strand
CGAAGAGTTGAGGATTTATGTTGCACTAGGCAAACTACCTCGAAGTCCTATGGCTTTGTTGTTTAATTCTAGGAAAGTTTCTTTGAAGTAGGTTCAAGTTTTCGTCGACGACGATGGCCATGCTTGCCCACCATGCTCCAAGCTCCTTGTTGTTGCGGAGGTTTAGTTTTAGAAGTCATAAATCAGGAGATGAGAGAAGTGTTTTGGTTTAGAGAAGTCTTAATTTCCAAGTGTTTTTTGTGTTTTAATTAAAACAAATCTTAAAGTTGATTATAACAACACCGGTTAAGATCCCACGGTTCCATCCTTCGGCATCGTTATTTTTATCGGATTCACTTAGTCCGGATGAATTTGCTAAACTCAATCGAATGAGTTCCACACTTTCATTTAGACCGTGGGAAATCCCGTTAGCAACACGTAGGTTACATCATCCGAGGTATTCCCGATCATCCAACGGGACGTTTTAATTTAGTTGTAATTGTAGTTTTGTGTTCCGTTTGTGATTAAATTTTGAGTTGTCTTATATTTTGAAATGTTGTGGAGGTGAATTTTATCTTGTAGTGTCTTTTAATTTAGTTATGGGTTTCAGTTTTGGTTTCTGTCCTAAAGGTGTGGGTTTTCATGCAACTGTTGTTTATCATGCAAGAAAAGTAAAGTACATTTGCAATAAAATAAATTGCAAGAAAGTAAATTGTGATAAAATAAAAGCGTACCTGGAGGGTCTTCCCGTCATCCCAAGCTGCACTTAAAACACGATTAGAACATTTAAACAAGTTCCTAGGTAAAGCTAAGGAAAGGGTTATGGTTTTCTACCAAATTCCTAATCCTATAGCTAGTCATTTCCTATGACGTCTAGGTTCTTTGTGTTTTTGGTTTGAAGACGATTTTCTTCATCAAAGGACAACTAAGTTTAATTGTTCTTATAAATATCCTATCATATTGAGGAAGTGCTTAAGAAGAATCTTAAACATCTTTTTCAATATTTCTAGGATTGTTTTAAGTCCAAATGAATTTAATTGTGTAAATGAATCGATCGTCCGAGGTTTTCAAGTTTTGTTAACTTGCTCGGTGAACTAGGACATTTGAATGTCCTATAAGTGAAGTAACATTTCATTTTAATGTTCTATTTAGGAGTTATGATAATAAAAGCTCCTAAGGGCAAAATAGTATTTAGTGATTTGTGATTCAAATTTAAGTTCAAATTAATGATTTAAGTTTGGAATAGTGTTCAAATTATTTTAGGTTTATGTCTTAAGTGATGTTATTTAATTTAACTTAATTTATTTTGATTTAATTTAATTCAATTTAATTCAATTTGATTTGATTTAATTTAATTCAATTTAGCTTGATTCGATTTAATTTTTAATTTAATTTAATTTAATTTAATTTAATTTAAATTTAGTTTATTTAATTTAATTTAATTTATTTATTTAATTTAATTTAATTTAATTTAATTTAATTAATTTAATTTAATTTAATTTAATTTAATTCAACTTTTAATCTTAATTTAATTTAATATAATTTTAATTTAATTTACTTAATTTGATTTGATTTTTAATTTAATTTAATTTAATTTTAATTGAAATTTTTGAAAGAGTTTAATGATTTAATTTTAGTTTAATGATTAAGTCTTTTAATATTTTGAGTTTGAGTTATCATTTTAATTAAGAGTTAAATATTAATGAGATGATTAATTTAGGGATTTTTAAATTAAAGAATAAATCTCCTCCTAATAATATCCCTATTTTAATAATTCCAATTTTGTTATTCTTCCAAATTTAATCAATTATTTAATTAAAGTTTAATCATTTTAAATTGCTTAATGGGTTTCTACCCTTCAATTATTAAATTTCAATCATCCAAATCAGATTAGGATCAAATATTTTACTTGTTAATTTTTTATTAAACCTAAAGTTTTAATTAAGGGTTAAAATTTTAATTACCATTTTGCCCTTTAAGCTTAATAATTTTATAACTCACTAAATTGAACTCAAATGAACTTGAAATTTTTATGTGACTTCACTCATATGTCAATAAAGACATGAGAGGAGAAAATGTGATTTTTCTGTATTTAATTTATTTATATAATTATTTTTAGTAGAAAATAGAGATTTTCAAGGAAAATTTGATAACATGACCAAGGGAAAGTTTCTGTCCTTAAGAAAATTAGGGGACATTCCTAATGACCAGAGGACCACTTGGACTAATTTTGGTGATTTTTTGAATTATATTATTTTTGTTATAATTATTTTAAGTTTTAGAGTGTTAATTAATTTAAAAATAAAATAAATGTTGAAAAATGAATTTTATAATTTTTAAAATTCTCTCTGATATCAAGGATTCCAGAGAACCAAATTTTACAATTTTCTGATTTTTATTTGATTTATTATAATTATTTTAGTGAAAATGCTAGAAAATACATTTTTTTAATTTTAAAATTATCCTAGAGCTTTAAAAATTAATATCTCACTAAATAAGCCTGAGAAAAATATGAAGTTTGTTCCTAAGTGATTAAAATTCAAAATGTGACATTTTAGTGAATTTTATTATTTTTGTGATTTTTATTATTTTTTAATTATTAAAAATATTAAAATAATATTAAAAATCAACTTTTTTAGAAAATCAAAATTTTAATTTTCTTAAACTCCCCTGATATCAGAGAGAATCCAAAACCAATTTGGTGAATTTTTGAAAGATATTTTGAAAGTTATGAATTTTTAAAGTTTAAAATGACTAAGTGGCTTAATCAACCCGATTAGTGGGGCTAACCAAGTCCGATTGACCTCGAATTTTTATGGTGGGTTCCTCTGATCCTAAAGGTCAGTGGAGAATTGATTTCAAGTCAATTTGATCTATGGTTAACTCTAATTAATTAGAGACCTATTTTGGGTGTTTAAGCCGATTAGGGTTAATTTGAGTGAATTAACTCAAATCCTATTTTTCCTAGGGTTCTCTGGTCATAAGGAACATCACCAAATTTTCCTAGAATTTATTACACAACATGCTATTTATTGGAATTAAAATACTCAAAACGAGTGACATGAATTTGAAAAATCAATAACTCTTCATAGGGATGGCCTACGACTTTGGAAAATTCGAGGAATGTTCCCAAATTCGAGAGGCTTCAAAGCCCTATGGTCTCATGCCATGGTGAATTGTATGAATGCATGGAGAATTAAATGTATGCAGAGAGTAAATAAATTACTAAAAATAAAATACTTGATGAAAATAAATGATTTCTTTTCCACATTATTTTCCTGCATTCACTTTGAGCAAGAGGGTATTTTTCTTTTATTTTTCGATTTTTCTACACAAAGTTATGAATTTTCCAAGTTTAGGGAATTAAATAAATAGAAAATACCCCTAATTTTCTACTTATCCACGCGGCGCCGGCGCATCCTTAGCCTCTTCGAAGCGGTACGTGTCGCGCGCGTGATTGGGCGCCGCCATCCGAGTCGGCCGTCCCGGGACCCGCCGGTTCACGTAACGTTCTGCGGTCGGCGCAATCGATCCGTCCGCTCGATACACGCGCGATCCAACGGCTCCTGGTCATCATCCACGGCCGGTGTGCACCGTGACCGTCGACCTTCTAACCACTAATTTCTCGCTCGATTCTAAATGGATTTTCGTGTTCCTATGCTCTATGGATTCGTCTTGAAGAGACGAACACATCCATACGGTAAACATGCATTGAAATTTACTCAAATGAAATGGAGAATCTCTGTAAGCTCGGGAAGAAGAATGAGTTCATACCTTTGCTCAGAGAAGTGAAGCTTCGATCTGAGAGTTGTTGCACCTTCGATTGGATCCTAGCAAGCTCCGGATGAAGTCTCTGAGTGCAGTGAATTGTACAGGTTGGACTTCGACCACGGTCGATCACAAAGCTTGGAGTACGGAGCAAGCCGGGTGGCACTGGAGATGGGGCTTTCTGTGGTGGACACCTTCCCTTAGTACGGTGAAGGTGTAGAACCAATCGATTTGGGGATTGGTCCATTTGTGGAGAAGTGTCCTGGTTTTGGGTGGAATTTCGACTACGAAATTGAGCTCGCGAGAGAAGAAATGGCGGGGGATTTCACTGGGGATGAAGTGCTCGTGTATGGGGAGGAGTACGGAACAATTTTGGCGAGTTTTGGCGAGGTTTTTGCAACTCTCCTTTCATGGCCGTGAGGGGGTGGTGTTTAAATAGGCATGGTCGGAGGCTCTCCCGGGGGGTTTAATGGTTGGGATCGATTTGCTTAGGTCGAGGAAGAACGGCCATGCTATCCATTTGGGTTGGGACAAGTCGGCAATGGAGAATTTCAATGTTGGCTCACATGTGAGCTTTCGGCCATGGTGTTTTCCGGCGGCAGGGTGGTGGCCGGCGAGCAAGGGTCACCCTCGGGGTCGAGTGGGTCGGGGTTGGGTGTTTGTGCGAAGCAATTGGCAATGGCCGAGTGTAAAGGAGATGGCTTGGAATGGAATGGGGAAGAGGCCATTTTGGCTAGGTTTGGGTCAACCCATCCTTTTGGGCTAGGTGCACCACCCAAGTCCGGTCTTGGGCTGAAAAGAGTCACTTGGGTCAGTTGCCATGTAGTGGTGAAGTCTCCATCCATGGTGAGGTGGCTAAGCATGGTTTAGTGTGTGACATGCTTAAGGTAAAAAAAGGTTTAAGAAGGATTAGGAAAGGGCCCCCTCTTCTTGCCATAAATGGACTAATGACAAGTCAAAGCCCTCATGGCTTCATGTGGCTTGAGGATGGCTTGTTCATGGCTCCATTTGGCTTGGGAAAAGGTTGACTTGTTTCATGAAAAGGGTTATAGGAATTTTTTTGGTAATTTGATGGAAATTTGTATGGAACTTGATTTGGAATGATTTGATGATGGATTTAGGACTTAGGTATTGAGTTTAATTGAAATTATGATGAGGGGAAATGTCATATGGGCTTTGGGACCAATTTTGGGCCTTTGGATGTGGTAAAGGATGGTCTTTTAAAATGGTTTAGGAAAGTGGGCTTTTGAATTTTAAAATGGATTTTGGGATGAAATTTTGGTAAAGGCTTGGGCCAAATAATTGTTGAGTTTGGTTTAGGGATGCTTCATGAGTGGTTTGAAACAAGTTTGAGGTGATTTGGGTTTGAATTGGGTTGGATATGGGCCTTTTTGGTAAAGAGGCTAAGGTGGGCCAAAATGGGTTACCATGGGCCAAAGTTGGGCTAGAGTTGAAATTGATGTAAAATTAATGTTGGGAAATGTTTATGGGAGTGTTTCAAAGAGGTTTTGGTTTTGGTTAGGTTTTGATTTTGGGATTTGGGCTCATTTGGGCTAGGTTTAGGTTTAGGTCAAAATTGGGCTTTTTGATTTTGGGTTGAATTTGAGTGGGGTTTGGGTCTAAATTTTGGGCAAATTATGTTAGTGTTTTGTTTATGGGGATGTTAAGGAAGATTTAGAAAAGATTTGGGGTTCATTGGAGTTGAATTGGGTGAGTTTGGGTTAGGTTTGGGTCATAGGTCCAAATTGGGCTTTAAGGCCAAAAGTGAAATTGGATCCCAATGCCACTCAAATTGGGCTTGGATTGGGTCTAGATTGGTGTTGGGGATGTTGAATTGAAGTTTAGAATTGAATTGGACCAAAATTGGGGTCAATTGGGTAGATTTGGTTTGACATTGGGTTTACTTTGGGTTAAAATGAGTCGAATTGGGGGTTTTGATAAAAGTGGGGTAAATTGACAAAATTGGCCCATGGTGTAGTTGAACAAAATGAAATTGGGAATATTTGGGATTTTCTGGAATTTTCTGGGAATTTTCTGAATTTTTGGATTTTTGGGTCGAGAGGGGTATTTTGGGTATTTGGAGGGTATTGGGGGGTATTTTGGAATTTTTGGCATTTTTGGTTATGGATGATCAATTTGAGTGATGTGGAAATGTTTGGGAATGATTTTGGAGAATTTTGGGTAATTTGGAAATTTTTGAGAAATTTGGGTAGTTTGAAGGGTTTTGGTAGGTTAGGCGGGTGTAGGGTCCCGGGGGTCAAAAATTGAAAATTTGGAAAAATGAAGATTGGGTGGATGTAAGTGGAATAAAACCATTTTGGTTGAGCCATGAAGCCATATCAAGCCCACATGAGCCATGAAGGGACTCATTTGAGGCATTCACTTATGTTGTTCCTAACCCTCTTGGCGAGGGCTTAGGGGTTAAGGACCATCCATGTGAATCACCTACATGAGTCGGGAAGTCGAAGTTGGGTATGGGTGTATTTTCGGGAGGTGCATGGAAGTGTAGTGTATGAGTGTAGTGTGTGTGTAAGTCGGCCCTTTCACCGGACCAGGCCGCTGGGTCGGTCCTAAGGCCGAAGAGTCTATAGGAACTCATCCTTTAAACTTCCACACTTGATTTCGACCCTACAGGTGATTAGGGGTCTATAGTCGAGTTTGTGGAGTTTGCGGGGAGTTTAGAAGTGGTTTGAAATTCTAGGTGGTGGGTCTCGATTCTAGTCCTCTAAGATAGTCGAAAGGAAAAGCCTAAGGCTAGATCCTAAGTACTAAAGAGAAGAAGAGAAGACCTCATCAAAAATGAGGTCGACAAATGGACCCCCAATAGGTGTGGTGAGTGACGGAGCACACGCGCGTATTGGTGTTGGCCGAAGCGATCAACAAAACCAACACAGATGTCCAAGTAACAAACTTAGGACGAAGTAGAAGAGTTTCCGCTGGGGAGTGTCAAGTATATCTCTAAGAATGGAGATTCTTGAACTCTCGCTGGGGAAAGGAAAAGGAGGTAAAAATCCAAATGACATGATCTGGGAAAATTTCGATTTAGATTTTATTTTGTTTCATGTTCAAGTCATGATGTGTGAGTTTAGATTTTGAGTTTTCATTTAAATTGAAGTTTTGTTAAGATTAATTTTGAAGGGATTTGATTTGAAATGAAAATTGGAATTTTGAAGTTTTAGATGTAACATCTTCAATCCCAAAAGAAGATCAAATTGATTGGATTGGGTCATTGCAATGAGGAAAGATCTCAGAGTAATGTGGTATTGGATGTAAAATCCTTAACCTCGAGAGTTTGAATTTGATGTATTTCGGTGCGGTAGGAAAAGAATCCTAAAGCGGTGCGGTCTTGGATGTAAAATCCTCGACCCAAGAGTTTGATTTGATGTATTTCGGTGCGATAGGAAAAGAATCCTAAAGCGAGTGCGATCTTGGATGTAAAATCCTCGACCCAAAAGTTTGAATTTGATGTATTTCGGTGCGATAGGAAAAGAATCCTAAAGCGAGTGCGGTCTTGGATATAAAATCCTCGACCCAAAAGTTTGAATTTGATGTATTTCGGTGCGATAGGAAAAGAATCCTAAAGCGGTGCGGTCTTGGATGTAAAATCCTCGACCCAAAAGTTTGAATTTGATGTATTTCGGTGCGATAGGAAAAGAATCCTAAAGCGGTGCGAGTCTTGGATGTAAAATCCTCGACCCAAAAGTTTGAATTTGATGTATTTCGAGTGCGATAGGAAAGAATCCTAAAGCGATGCGAGTCTTGGATGTAAAATCCTCGACCCAAAAGTTTGAATTTGATGTATTTCGAGTGCAATAGGAAGAGAATCCTAAAGCGAGTGCAGTCTTGGATGTAAAATCCTCGACCCAAAAGTTTGAATTTGATGTATTTCGGTGCAATAGGAAAAGAATCCTAAAGCGGTGCGGTCTTGGATGTAAAATCCTCGACCCAAAAGTTTGAATTTGATGTATTTCGGTGCGATAGGAAAAGAATCCTAAAGCGATGCGGTCTTGGATGTAAAATCCTCGACCCAAAAGTTTGAATTTGATGTATTTCGGTGCGATAGGAAAAGAATCCTAAAGCGGTGCGGTCTTGGATGTAAAATCCTCGACCCAAAAGTTTGAATTTGATGTATTTCGGTGCGATAGGAAAAGAATCCTAAAGCGGTGCGGTCTTGGATGTAAAATCCTCGACCCAAAAGTTTGAATTTGATGTATTTCGGTGCGATAGGAAGAGAATCCTAAAGCGGTGCGGTCTTGGATGTAAAATCCTCGACCCAAAAGTTTGAATTTGATGTATTTCGGTGCGATAGGAAAAGAATCCTAAAGCGGTGCGAGTCTTGGATGTAAAATCCTCGACCCAAAAGTTTGAATTTGATGTATTTCGGTGCGATAGGAAAAGAATCCTAAAGCGATGCGGTCTTGGATGTAAAATCCTCGACCCGAAAGTTCGAATTTGATGTATTTCGGTCACGATAGGGAAAGAATCTAAGCGGTGCGGTCTTGGATGTAAAATCCTCGACCCAAAAGTTTGAATTTGATGTATTTCGGTGCGATAGGAAGAGAATCCTAAAGCGGTGCGGTCTTGGATATAAAATCCTCGACCCAAAAGTTTGAATTTGATGTATTTCGGTGCGATAGGAAAAGAATCCTAAAGCGGTGCGGTCTTGGATGTAAAATCCTCGACCCAAAAGTTTGAATTTGATGTATTTCGGTGCAATAGGAAAAGAATCCTAAAGCAGTGCGGTCTTGGATGTAAAATCCTCGACCCAAAAGTTTGAATTTGATGTATTTCGGTGCGATAGGAAGAGAATCCTAAAGCGGTGCGGTCTTGGATGTAAAATCCTCGACCCAAGAGTTTGAATTTGATGTAGGTTTGATGTGAGATCCGGAAAGATCGAATTCGAGATTTGAAATTTGTCGATTTGATTTAAGATCCGGAAGATCGAATTTGAGATTGAAATTGACTGAGATTCGATTTAGATCCGAAAGATCGAATTTGAGATTTGATAGAGATTTGGAATCCGGAAAGATTGAATTTGAGGTTTGAAATTTGGAAAGATTGAACTTAAAATTTGGAAGGATGAGTTTGAACTCGGTTGAAATTTGATTTAAGATTTGATTTGAAATTTGGAAGAACACATTTGAAATTTGATTGAGAATTTGATTTAACATTTATGTTGATTTTGTTTATCTTTTAATGATTCAAATTTTATTTTATCGTTTGTTTAATGTTCATGTGGATTTGGTGTTCATCATTTTTTTAGAGATTTTTTTTTTAGGAAAGTCTTCTTTTATTCTTTATTTTTTGATTCCTTTTCGATTTCTTTGTTCGAAGTTCATTTAACTTTAACGGCGTTTCCCAATCAATTTGCACAAAAGAGGTGAAGGCCAAAAATGTGACATGGTCACTTTCATTCCAATCATGTAGAAGATACATCATACATCTTGATACGGAATATATTTCATACAATCCATGTAAACTCAAAACGGATCGTGTATGATCTTTGTTGATCCATCCAAAGAAGCATACGTCGAAAATCCATGTCCGAATAGTGGGGTACATGGTCGATAACATCACCTTCCAAGCCATCCTTGGCAAGGATGCCGTATGGATGTACATTGGAGGTGTGATATTTTCCATGTAACTCACGGACTCGTAAGGCCGGAGGCTCTCTAGCTCCGGGTACGGTTGGAAATGGTAAGGTGTCTTCACTGTCGTCCATCCTCACGAACGTAAGCGAGATCCGCTTCACTTGGTACTCCTGGTATGCAATGCTTGGCGATATCCGCTCCGTTACCCTTCGGTATCATGACGGAACCTACGGTAGTGGTATCTTTCTCGGCCCTCGGAACTCACACGGGCTCGCTATCCGGAGGTCGGATCCGAACATGATGTTACACTCGCTCGGGAAAGAGGCGTGCGGAAGGTCGACAAAGTCATGGTGATCTATGTGCGGGGGTATACGGTCACCCTGCTTGTAGATGTTGATAATGCGGCTATTGGGTATGCAATCTGCTGGCGGTACCCTCCATGTTATCAATCTCTTTACCATTCTCTTGATGACTAATGGCATCGGATCCACTTGCCCATGACGGAGTATTCCGGCGGGTTTCCCTTCTGTCCTCGGCGAAGTTGTAACGGCATCCACATTGTATTGTGATTCTTCCTTTCCACGGCATCCATCTCCGGGGTTCGAGTATGTGTTTTCCCTTAGGCGGCTTTGCTCGGCCCATTCTTTTCAAATCCCGGATGCAATCCACGATTTCTTGCTTGTTCATACTACGAGAATACGTCCGTATGTAGCTCGAGGCCCTCCAGGTATATTGATTCTTCGCCTCTAATTCTCTCGAAGTATTCAAAGGTTTTCTTTTCAACATTCGCATCCTCTCCGGCTCGTATTCCGGAATGATCGCGGATGGCGAGGCACTAGTGACATATTGTGGGATGTAAGGTTCGATCCCTTCACGTTCTCCTGCATACCTCGGCTCCTCGGGGATGATGTACGTCGAGACATCCCCGGGGTTGCTTCGCAACGAGGTCATGCGTCATTGGTGGTTCTATCCGGTGGCGTGGTAGCCTTCTTTCTTCGATCTTTGTGAGATTTCTCCGGTTCTTTTCGTCATCCTAGGAGGCGGCCTCCTCTCCTCGAGTTCCGGTGAACCGGTGTCCTCGAAGTGTATGCACCGACATTAGCAACTGTCTCGTCGTGTTGATCCGCGGCTAGTTTTGTTAACATCTTACGGATACGGCGATTCTTATTTCTTCGTTGCGTAGGCTGTGAGAGTAGCTCTCCGAACTTCTTGAATCTCCGTGGGCGCGGCGGCAGCAAGTCCGCCTCGCCGTAGCGACTACGGACTTCATTTTCTTATCTTCTTCGAGGTTTGTCTTTCTTCTCTTGTTGCTTGGATTGGTGGCTTGGGCCACCCACTTTCATCCTTGTATGTCCGAGGCGGTTCTTCTCGGTCAACCGGGACCCAGTCACTTTCCTCGTACTGTAGGCCTGCTGGTGCGAAATCCGAGTCAATCTCGATTATCGCTCCATCTTTCACCCTCTTCTCGTCGAGTGCAAGGCTTACGCCGTTCTTAAAGTTCAAGACCAACCGCCCGCTCGACATTTCCCTGCGAAAAGACAAGGAAAAGGATCGGGAGTCGTACTAAGAACAAGAACATTAAGAAAATGTTTATTAAAGATATCTTGCTTTATTATCATTCTTATATTTTTAAACTTAACGGGAATAAAGTGGGATAAGATCGGGTAAGAGATTTTGATTTGGAAAAGAAAACAAGGAAAATTTTATTGTCGGGATTTTATTTATTTTAGCACATTTTTATTTTTTGGGTTCGGACCCGAGTCATAAGTAATCACTTCACCCGTGCTTCTAGGGATGGAAAGTTCATTCCTTCGAAACATCGAGTAGCGTAATACTTTTTCAAGTATCGTCCATTGATCGGAAGCATATGTCGTTCTCCTTGGCGATTCACTAGGCGGTAGGAACCTCACGAGTATCTTGCTTCAACCACGAAACGGTCCTTCCCGAGTGGGTTCGAATTTTCCTCCTATCTTGCGGTGTGCGAGAATAGGTCTTTTGAGAACGAGAACTAAATCACCAACTTTGAAGGTTCTTGGGCGGACCGGTTTGTCATGGGCTTGAACCATCTTAGCACTGGTACGGTTCTAAATTCATGTTGCGTCGCAAGTCTTTTCCCTTCCGGGCTCTCTAATTCTTCGAGTCGTAATTTGGCGTTCTCTTCTGTTGTGATTTTATTTGCAAGCGCAATTACGAGTGAAGGAAGGCGAACCTCTAAGGGTAACACTCGCCTCGGACCCATACACCGGAGCGTAAGGTGTAGCTTGCGTAGGAGTTCTGAAGGTTGTCCGGTAGGCCCATAAGGCCTCTAACAACTTCTCGTGCCAATTTCTCTTATTATCGTCCAAGGTTTTCTTTAAGATTTGAACGAGAGTTTTATTAAAAGCCTCAGCGAGGCCGTTCGCTCTTGGGTAGTAAATTGTTGAGTATCGCCAGTCGATTCCGTGTCTCCCGACAAAATTGTTGATTTGCGTGCTTCGAATGCGACCCATTATCCGAGATGATCTGCGCGGCACCCGAAACGGTAAACAACTTGGTTCTTGAAAAATTGTAGTACGTGATGTGCTTTCACTTCTCTAAGTGGAGCTGCCTCTGCCCACTTGGAAAAGTAATCGTAGCCGCAAGAATGAAGCGATGTCCTTTTGAAGACGGTGGTTCTATTGGACCCACTATATACGTGCCCCAACATTCGAATGGCCACGATGCGATTGTCGGATGTAGCACATTTGGAGGTTGGTGTAGAACCACTCCGTGCACTTGGCGACGATGACGGCTCTTGGCGATTTTCATGCGATCGGTCATCATCGAGGGCCGGTAGTACCCTAGTCTTTTAATTTTCATTTTCATCTTTGGACTGGTCGGTGAGCGCCACGAGTCCTGAATGCACCTCTTTAACAATTTCACGGGCCTCGGACCCGCTTAGGCACCTTAGCCACATTTGATCGAAAAGACCTTCGTATAATGTGTTGTTTACTAATGCGTAGGACGAGTTCTTTTCTTGATACGATGGGCTAACGACCTATCATCCGGTAGTTTTCTGTTTGCGGGTAATCATTAATGGTTGTCGCCGATCTTCCAGTGTTTTTACATCATTGTTGCAGTCGATCCTTTTTCCTTTTCGATTTGTGTATCGTGTCTATGTCAAGTTGTGATAGGACCGACGTCCGTGAATCGACACTTCCAGCGATTCATCTTGCAAACGAGCAAATTCTTTTGCGAGACGAGCTAGCGCATCCGCTAAAGCGTTTTCTTTTCGGAAATTTTGTAGATTGTCACATTCGGAATTTGCTCCAACAATTTGTATGGCATACTTGGAAGTATTGCTCGAGTCTTGGTTTTAAAATTACAGTATTGTCCGGTGATACTGTTGAATGATCAATTGTGAATCCCCGTAGATGTTGATGTCCGTTATCCCCATTTGAATAGTTAATTCCGATCCTGTTATGAGGGCTTCGTATTCGCTTCGTTGTTTGTACACGGCTGCGTCGAGTGGTAGGAGTATCTTAACATCCCCCGCTCCGGTGTTATAAAGATTAGCCCGATTCCTGCCTTACCGGGCACTATCACTTGCGATTCTTCGTCTTTATGTGCTGAAGATGCTCCGTCGAAATATAATTCCCAACGTCGATCATCGAGGTCTTCTAGGTTCATTATTTGTTCATCCGGCAAGTCGTCATTGAGAGGCGGTTCTGCCGTGCAAAGGGTGTCTTGCGAGGAAGTCTGCTAGGACTTGTCCTTTACGGCACGAAGAGGCACGAAAGTTATATCAAATTGCAATAATATCATCGACCATCCGGCAAGTCTGCCGGAAGCGTTGGGCGGGTCATCGAAGTATTGCAATGGATTAAACTTCGAGATCGGAGTTGACCTTATGAGAAAGCATGTAATGCACGAGCTTTTGAGCGGCGAAGATCGGGGCCAAACAATGCTTTTCAATTGCGGGATACCTTATTTCCGTCGGCGATGAACGACGACTTAAGTAATAAAGAGCATTTTCTTTACCCTCATCATTGACACAGGCTAACGGGGCTCGAGAGAGTCGTCTAAAGCCGCGGTATAAAGTATTAGCGGTCTACACGAGGCCAGGGCTGCTAAAACAGGAGGTGTCATTAAGTATTGTTTAATGTCCTCGAAGGCCTTCGGCATTTCTCTTCCCAAATAAATTTGGCGTCCTTTTTAACTAGTGCGAGAAAGGTCGACACCTACCGACGGGTTTGAGATAAAGCGTCGAAGATATGCCGACTTCCCTTGAAAAGATCGTAGTTGTTTTAAGGTTTCGGGAGGTGGCATTTCTAAGATAGCTTTAATCTTCTCCGGGTCGATTTCAATTCCACGATGTCGGACAACGAATCCTAAGAATTTCCGGAGGTGACGCCGAAGGCGCATTTTAAGGGATTCATCTTAAGGTTAAATTGTCTTAATCGTTCGAAAACAATTCTCAAATCATACAAGTGGTTGTCCTTTACTTTGCTTTTGATGACCACATCGTCCACGTAGCATTCGACTTGATTATGGATGAGATCATCAAAAATTCTTGTCATTGCTCTACGGTAGGTTGCTCTGCGTTCTTCGATCCGAATGGCATCACTTTGTGTAGCAAAATACTCCGATCGGCGTTCGAATGCTTGTAAGCTTTTCATCTTCTGGAGCCATTTTTATGCTGGTTGTATCCTGAAGATCCATCCATGAATGAGAATATTTCATGTGTTGAAGCAATGTCGATCATTAATTCGGGATCGGTAGAGGAATTCATCTTTCGGACATGCCTTGTTTAAATCTACGAAATCCACACAAATTCGATCGACCATTCTTCTTCTAGTCGGTACCACGTTGGCTAACCAAGTCGGGTATTGTTCTTCACGGACAAATTTAGCGTCTATTAGCTTTTTAACTTCGGTTATGACTTGTTGTTCGATTTCTAGACGCATTCTTCGGGACCTTGTCGGCGGGACGAAGTAGGGTCCACTCCTAGTTTATGGATTGCGACCTGCGGAGCTAAACCTGGCATCTCATCGTAGCTCCAAGCAAAACGGTCTTTGAATTCCATTAATAACTTGATTATTTCTTCGAGTCTTCTTTATTGAGTAAAGAGCTAACAAAGGTAGGTACAGGCTCTTTCTTAGTACCTAAGTTAACTTCTATTAACTCATCTATCGTAGATTTGATTTCCTCTTCGAATTACGGTGGAGCATCTCCGATTTGTAAATCTTCGAGCTCTTCCGTAGTTTCCATGCGGTTTTCATTAGACTCGCAGGTGACAACTAAGCAAAATTCGGTATCGTCGGCCGATCCTACGTGCCGAATCCGAGACCATGTTTTGAGTTAGGTGGACGACCGGAGTTATTCCATAAATTTTCAAAACGTTGTGATTGACCTTTTGTCCATTTGTCGAGGTAAGAAACCACGGCTGAATTAAATTTTGAACACATGGAGAGTACCACTCGAAAAGGCAATTCCATTAATTCGATGAAGTAGCATCTTCGAGTTGTACATTATTTTCGAGTTTTGGAGGAAGGAGCACCACGGTAGAATTTGATGGGCTTTGCACCACCGCTACGTACCTCTTTGACCTCCATACCCTCGATCTTATTAGAATGGATCGGGGTCGGGGTCATAGTATGTACATAGTGGTTAATCTTCTCGTACATCGATTTATATTCTTCGTTTCTTTCATCTTCGAGAGGGATTCGAATTGCGGCTTCTTCGAGCTTATTGTCGTCGCTTCTTGTTTGATTTCTTTTTCTTCTTCGGAACTATCTTCCCAATCGACATTGATGGTCGGTTTCCTCCGTCCAATCGTCCTAACGTCTCTACCACGACCTCGTCCCCGGCCTCGACCTCGGATGCGAGTTGTGGAGAAACCTTCACCATCTCGCCGTAAGGGAGTGGTGAGTGGCTGTTGGACTAGAACTTCGGGTTCTTCGTTGTCCCGAACTTTCTTTGCTTCATTTGTTATAGTATCTCCGGAGAAGATCGTTTTCTTCGGTGGTGCATAATAAGTTGCATCTTCATGGATTCCGATTTCATGTACGGAGAATGGTTGTAAGTCACCTTTAATACACTTGTTCCCCTCCATCGTAGTATTTAATGCATTGATGTAGAGATGATGGTACCATCCTGTTTTCATGTATCCATGGTCGGCCCAGTAGAGCGTTGAATGACGTTTCTGAATCAATTATGTGAAATTTCGCGGTTGTCTTTGCTAAATCACCGGTCTTCATTAGCGAGTGTTATTGATCCGAGGGCTCTTTCTCCTTTACGGTTGAATCCTCTTAATAACATTTTGTCCGCCTCGAGCTCGCGAGCATCGATTTCCAAGTATGCCAGCGTTCGAAGATTCATTATATTGATTGATGCTCCTGGATCCACCAATACTACGGAGAGTGTGAATTTTCCGATTGTAAGCTGAAATGTACAACGGTCGGTTGTGGTCTGCTGTTCCAAGTAGTAGGTCGTCGTCCGTGAAGGTAACACCTCGCTGTTCCTTTAACGAGCAAACCTCATCTAAGGACTCTCCGGCCATTTGAGCTAAGCAAATTTCCGGATCAAGTAAGGCCTTGATCAGAGCTTCTCTCATCTCCTTTGATAAGATGAGAGCGTCGTAGATGCTTAGTTTGGCCGGTAGTTTCCTAAGATGGGCTAGCACATTGTAGTCCACTTTATTTTCATGTGTCTCTGCTTCTTCTCGAATGGGTATTTCTTCTGCTGGGGTTGGTTCTTCCTGAACAACCACCTGCTTCCCTTTGTCTTTTGGACCCATTCTCGGAGGTAGAACTTTTCCACTTCTTAAGTTGACTTCTGTAATTTCCTCTGAATCTATTGTTGAGCTTGCCGGTGTCTCTTCTTGAATCGGAATGACGAGGCTCTTCCGGGTTAGCTTCGAGTGCGAAGGTTCTAACTCTATCGTGACTGGAGCTCCTCGAAACTCGCAGATAGATTCGTTGCTTGTTGAACTCTCGTAGCCTCTTTGATGGATGTCTTCTTCGTTATTTTGCTCGTCGAGATCGTGTATGATTTGAGAATTGTCGTTTGTATCGAAATCGATATCCGGATTACCGTTAGTTACGTAATCGTTAGACACGATCAAAACGTAGCCAACGCCATCACCCTTATCATTATATGATCCCACCGAAGTGAGCGGATAATCATACGAGTCGGGGGTTCGAGGGATTTTTCCCAGAATCGGAAACAACTATCCTAGGATAAGCGGCCCCTAGTCTAGCCTTAGGTGCCTCGGTCTTCTCTTCTTCGTCGATTTTCTTCTTCTCTTCGATCGTCTCTGTTGAGGTGGTTCTTCATCGCAAGTGATAGTACCGGCTTAACGGGTTTCGAACTACGAATTGAAGCTCGCACCGAAGCGGTCCGGATCTTTGTCTAAAATCTTTTCGAAGACTTCGTCCAAGCGGTAGTCCATCCATCGTCGGTCGTATAGGGATCTATCGGAATGATGGGATCGATCGAGATAACATTGACGGAACCTCCTTTACGGGGTTCCTTCATGTACTCCTTCGGGATCGTTATATTCCCTTTCCGAAGGTTGTCATTGAGCCAACTTTTGAAGGTAATGCAATCTTCTATTTTGTGCCCAAGCATGCGGTGGTAAGGGCAAAAGTTGGGATCACCTTTCTTGTTGACCTCTTCCGGTCTTTTAGGCTGCAGCGATTGGAAATCCGGAGTCTTCATCGGACTACGGAACATTTTCGGCACTTGCTTCATTCTTGAACGGATATTCTCTGCTCAAAAGCTCTCTTAATGTACGTTGCGGACGAGGTGGTTGTTCATCTTGCGGAGATGAGTGATAGGTTGGGCCGGGTTCTTGTAGTTCTGTTGTAGTTCTTGCGGCCGTTGCGGTGGTATTTGCATCGGTTGCTTGCCTTTGTCAGCTGCTTGCAACGATCCGGATTTCTTTTCAAAAGTCTTTACTGAGGCTTTTGTTTATCCGTCTTGTCGACGAAACTTAATTGCTTCGCCTCTTCTTGCAAGCTTCCGGCCTTGCTTAACAACTTCTCGAAAGTCTTAATAGTGAATCCCTTGAGGAGAAGTCTTTATCGGGCCGTGAATGCTTTTAAGTAAAATGCGCATTGCGTGTTGTTCTTGTAGCTGTGGTTCACACTTCATGCTTAGGTTCCTCCATCGAAGTATGTAATCTACCAAGGTTTCATTCGGCTTACGCTTTTCTACCACTAAATCACCTATAGTGATGTGGTGCTGAGCTCCGACGAAATCGCTTGATGAAGAGGTTTTCTAGTTCGAGAATGTTTTCACCGAACCGTTTGGTAATTACGCATACCGGTCGAAGGCGATTCTGACGACTGACGACGACGCGTCGGAAGAGTAATGCATCGCTCCCGCCGGCATTGCAACAAGCGGCACGAAAGTGTGCCACATGCTTGTCGGGGGTTCCCGGTTCCGTCGAAGGTCTTGAACGAGAGGTGGTACGAAGCCTTTCGGGTATTGGACGGCGTCGAATTCTTCGGGGTAAGGTCTACCCGTCCGAATGGATGTTCCGCTCTTTGATTGTGCTAAGGCTTCTCGCACTGCTGTTCTACCAAGTTCTTGATATCCTTTTCGGGAATCATACTTTGTGTTGTATCCTTTTCGGTGATCATCCCAGTTGACGGATGTAATCTCCTTTCCTCCGTCTACTGATGTGAATGACCTCTGGGGGTGTCTCTCTATGTGGTTGTACTTGACTCTGGAGAGTGGCCAGAGCTACGGCCATCTCTTCCATCCTCTTCGCCATTTGAGCGATCGTATCATCTTTCTCCTGAAGCTGCCTTCTCATCAGTTCTGGCTCCTCTCTTCTGCGAGTTGCGGGAGCACCTTGCGAGGCGATGAAGCTCGTGTCTCGACCATGTTGATTTACGCGTATTCGTCGTCCATGAATTCCGATGAATCAATCTCGTCTCCGAACTTTTCTTCTCTTTCTTTTGCTAATCGTCGGATATCGGTTCTCGACTTTTCCATGGCATCTTCTAGCGGGGCCTTCGTGTGTCTTCGTGGTTGTCGTGCGATAGGCTGCCGGGTCCCCTTCTCACGAGTCCCCTTCATCGCGGTAGCACTTTCTTCGGATTCGAGTCTCTGGCGAGACTTTCTTTCTCGAGCTGCTTGTTTCGATCTCAGTTGCCCGGTAGTGGGACGCCATACCATCCTTCGGCGGCGGAAGGTGCTAGGACCGGATGGTGCATCGGCCGAATGCTTTGGAAGGTGGTATCCTCCCTAATTTGTAATCACGAGACGACAACGGGCGGACTAGCCTTCATTCTTTTACTTGGCTTTTACGTCATGATGGCGGGTTCTACTCGGGGCCCGAGACGGGATTTGAGCGGCACCCGCCACATCCTTCGTAGAATTTCGACACGGGGCGGTTTTCCTTCTTTGCTAACTTTTCTACCAAAGTTTGCGGTCGAGCAAACGGCGTAGTTCTAGTTCTTTTCTTGCGGCTATCATTGTAATATGCGGGGCTGTGGTAATGTGGCGACAATCTTGCGAATATTTTCTTCATCTTCTGCGGCGGAGAGGGGATGAAACCTGCTTCCTCCCGAGAGTGGTATGTATTCGAGCGGCGGTGTATATTCGGCGGTTCGGAATTTCTTCTAGGAAAGCGACTTCGGCGGCTACGGCTTCTTTAGCGATCCTTCTACTTCGTTTCTTCTTTGGGTCCTTGTCGGTGACGGAATCTTTGAGCTCGGACCCGATCTCGAAAACGAGAAGGTCTTACGAGAAGATGCTGTACCCTCCACGGTAACGGAGTCCATCATAATTCCGGATTTCTTTCCCCTTTGATTTGGCAAAAGTCGGGGTAGGTGCGAAACAACTAGACCGGTGGGGGTAGAAAGAACGGTCCTCTGCGGACAACGGTATTCCTCTTAGTCGGGATCCTTTGCGGAGGAGGGAATTCTTGGGTCGACCTAAGGTTGAACTCGAGCAACGGCTCCTCGGCTTCGGATACCTTGTTCATTAGTGCAAAGAGGGAGACGTCGGTGATCTTGACGTTCGTGTTTTCAAATCCTTGTCCAAATCGGATGATTCCATTGTCGGGCGGCTCATCCTTATAGACGGCGAAGTCCGATCCATTGGTAAGAGAGAAAATCGGTTTCGGGGCTTCCATTTCTGCGGGGTAGATTCGGTTGTCGGTCCCGAGTTATGCTTCTTTTCTTTAGGACGAAAAGAAAGGAATTGAAAAGAGTCCGAACTCATTCTTGTTCATGTATTTATAAAAAGGAATCACTTATTAAAAGAATCACTTATTAAAGGGTTTGTTTATTTAGAACGGAGTGTTGAAAGGTGTAGAGAAGGTAAGGAATCTAAATCGGAGTTGGAAAGGAAAAGAGAGTCTTAAGCGAAGACTTCTCGACTCGAAGGATCACTCCTAAACTAACACCTATTGGGGGTCCACCCCACCTCGAAATGAGGTAAAAGGATCTCGGAACCTCTCTGTTTAGGGGTGTCTAAACGAGTGGCTCCTAAATCCGAGAGAATGTTGGTTATACTTGTTCGAGGTAGAAATGAACACGGTATTCCGACGGAAAGAAGGGTAGTTTGATCCATTAGGGACATGGATACACTACCGATTTTGAAAGCAGAACTATTTGATTAAAATGGAGAGAGGAACTAGTCCCCAGCGGAGTCGCCAGAAATATGTCGGCATTATTTTTAGGTTATGAGTTTTATTTTGAAAAGAGGTCGCCTACAGAAATTGCCGACGTATTTTTAATTTAAATAAATAATTTGAAAAGTAATATTTGATTTTGAAAATAATTTTAAGTTTAAAAGTTTTAAGATATGAAATCAAACCGATCTCACATCCCGAAATAGTTTATATAAACGAGCACCGCGCCATGAGCCGTGTATCTATCCTGAAGAATGGACACCTTTGTTTGATGATGGGGCTCGATTAAATAAACTAGGAGATTTGTGACATCCGTTTGGTACGCGAACCAATTTTATAAGCCGACAAATTCCCACGCTTAATATGAAAACATTAAGCGGGGTTTATATTACACAGGTTCTTAAAGTTCCATATAAGGGCGAGCCACTATAGTTAATTACATCTTAAGTGACGGGAATCACCTAAGAAAACTCTCGATAATAATCGATAATTCTGCTCTCTAGAATTTCAAAGTTTAAGTTTTCGAGGATTGAATTTTGGAATTTCGATAGGGAATGGATCAAATTTGGAACATTTTATTTTAGGAATTCAAAGGAAGAAAAGTAGGAGAAATTACGGATTCGAAGTGAACTTCGATAATCTCCGACTATCCTATTGTTTGGCTTGGATTTAGGAAAGTCCTAATGTTTATTTAGTGTTTTAATCTTGCCGATTTTAATTAATTAGGGCTTATATTTATATGATAGAATCATACGAACTGCACTGGAAGATATGAGGGTTTATGTCGTATCGGACGACTACCTCGGAAATCCTAAGACCGGTTAGGGCTTAATTTGCAATGCAAATGCCTAACGAAGAGTTGAGGATTTATGTTGCACTAGGCGAAACTACCTCGAAGTCCTATGGCTTGGTTGTTTAATTCTAGAAAGTTTTGCGAAGTAGGTTCGAGTTTCTGTGACGACGATGGCCGTCTTTGCCTACCATGCTCGAGCTCCTTGTTGTTGCGGAGGTTTAGTTGTAGAAGTCATAAATCGGGAGATGAGAGAAGTGTTTTGGTTTAGAGAAGTCTTAATTTCCAAGTGTTTTTTGTGTTTTAATTAAAACAAATCTTAAAGTTGATTATAACAGACACAGGTTAAGATCCCGCGGTTCCATCCTTCCGGCATCGTTATTTTTATCGGATTCACTTAGTCCGGATGAATTTGCTAAACTCAACTGAATGAGTTCCACACTTTCATTTAGGCCAGTGGGAAATCCCGTTAGCAACACGTAGGTTACATCATCAGAGGTATTCCCGATCATCCGACGAGACGTTTTAATTTAGTTGTAATTGTAGTTTTGTGTTACTGTTTGTGATTAAATTTTGAGTTGTCTTATATTTTGAAATGTTGTGGAGGTGAATTTTATCTTGTAGTGTCTTTTAATTTAGTTATGGGTTTCGAGTTTTGGTTTACGTCCTAAAGGTGTGGGTTTTCATGCAAGCTGTTGTTTAACATGCAAGAAAAGTAAAGTGCATTTGCAATAAAATAAATTGCGGGAAAGTGAATTATGATAAAATAAAAGCGTACCTGGAGGGTCTTCCCGTCATCCCAAGTGCACTTAAAACACGGTTAGAATATTTAAGCGAAGTTCCTAGGTAAAGCTAAGGTAAGGGTTATGGTTTTCTACCAAATTCCTAATCCTATAGCTAGTCATTTCCTATGACGTCTAGGTTCTTTGTGTTTTTGGTTTGAAGACGATTTTCTTCATCGAAGAACAACTAAGTTCGATTGTTCTTATAAATATCCTATCATATTGAGGAAGTGCTTAAGAAGAATCTTAAACATCTTTTCGATATTTCTAGGATTGTTTTAAGTCCAAATGAATTTAATTATGTAAATGAATCGATCATCAGAGGTTTTCAAGTTTTGTTAACTTGCTCGGTGAACTAGGATGTTTGAATGTCCTATAAGTGAAGTGTCACTTCATTTTGATATTCCATTTAGGAGTTATGATAATAAAAGCTCCTAAGAGCGAAATAGTATTTAATAGTTTGTGATTCAAATTTAAGTTCAAATTAATGATTTAAGTTTGGAATAGTGTTAAATTATTTTAGGTTTATGTCTTAAGTGATGTTATTTAATTTAACTTAATTTATTTTGATTTAATTTAATTCAATTTAATTCAATTTGATTTGATTTAATTTAATTCAATTTAGCTTGATTTGATTTAATTTTTAATTTAATTTAATTTAATTTAATTTAATTTAAATTTAGTTTATTTAATTTAATTTAATTTATTTATTTAATTTAATTTAATTTAATTTAATTTAATTTAATTTAATTTATTTAATTTAATTTAATTTAATTTAATTTAATTCAACTTTTAATCTTAATTTAATTTAATATAATTTTAATTTAATTTACTTAATTTAATTTGATTTTTAATTTAATTTAATTTAATTTTAATTGAAATTTTTGAAAGAGTTTAATGATTTAATTTTAGTTTAATGATTAAGTCTTTTAATATTTTAAGTTTGAGTTATCATTTTAATTAAGAGTTGAATATTAATGAGATGATTAATTTAGGGATTTTTAAATTAAAGAATAAATCTCTTCTTAATAATATCCCTATTTTAATAATTCCAATTTTGTTATTCTTCCAAATTTAATCAATTATTTAATTAAAGTTTAATCATTTTAAATTGCTTAATGGGTTTCTACCCTTCAATTATTAAATTTCAATCATCCAAATCAGATTAGGATCAAATATTTTACTTGTTAATTTTTTATTAAACCTAAAGTTTTAATTAAGGGTTAAAATTTTAATTACCATTTTGCCCTTTAAGCTTAATAATTTTATAACTCACTAAATTGAACTCAAATGAACTTGAAATTTTTATGTGACTTCACTCATATGTCAATAAAGACATGAGAGGAGAAAATGTGATTTTTCTGTATTTAATTTATTTATATAATTATTTTTAGTAGAAAATAGAGATTTTCGAGGAAAATTTGATAACATGACCAAGGGAAAGTTTCTATCCTTAAGAAAATTAGGGGACATTCCTAATGACCAGAGGACCACTTGGACTAATTTTGGTGATTTTTTGAATTATATTATTTTTATTATAATTATTTTAAGTTTTAGAGTGTTAATTAATTTAAAAATAAAATAAATGTTGAAAAATGAATTTTATAATTTTTAAAATTCTCTCTGATATCAAGGATTCCAGAGAACCAAATTTTACAATTTTCTGATTTTTCTTTGATTTATTATAATTATTTTAGTGAAAATGCTAGAAAATACATTTTTTTAATTTTAAAATTATCCTAGAGCTTTAAAAATTAATATCTCACTAAATAAGCCTGAGAAAAATATGGGGTTTGTTCCTAAGTGATTAAAATTCAAAATGTGACATTTTAGTGAATTTTATTATTTTTGTGATTTTTATTATTTTTTAATTATTAAAAATATTAAAATAATATTAAAAATCAACTTTTTTAGAAAATTGAAATTTTAATTTTCTTAAACTCCCCTGATATCGAGAGAGAATCCAAAACCAATTTGGTGAATTTTTGAAAGATATTTTGAAAGTTATGAATTTTTAAAGTTTAAAATGACTAAGTGGCTTAATCGACCCGATTAGTGGGGCTAACCAAGTCAATTGACCTCAAATTTTTATGGTGGGTTCCTCTGATCCTAAAGGTCGAGTGGAGAATTGATTTCAAGTCAATTTGATCTATGGTTAACTCTAATTAATTAGAGACCTATTTTGGGTGTTTAAGCGATTAGGGTTAATTTGAGTGAATTAACTCAAATCCTATTTTTCCTAGGGTTCTCCGGTCATAAGGAACATCACCAAATTTTCCTAGAATTTATTACACAACATGCTATTTATTGGAATTAAAATACTCAAAACGAGTGACATGAATTTGAAAAATCAATAACTCTTCATAGGGATGGCCTCGACTTTGGAAAATTCGGGGAATGTTCCCAAATTCGGAGGCTTCAAAAGCCCCATGGTCTCATGCCATGGTGAATTGTATGAATGCATGGAGAATTAAATGTATGCGAGAGAGTAAATAAATTACTAAAAATAAAATACTTGATGAAATTAAATGATTTCTTTTCCACATTATTCTCCTCCGTTCACTGAGCGAGAGGGTATTTTTCTTTTATTTTTCGATTTTTCTACACAAAGTTATGAATTTTCCAAGTTTAGGGAATTAAATAAATAGAAAATACCCCTAATTTTCTACTTATCCACGCGGCGCCGGCGCATCCTTAGCCTCTCCGAAGCGGTACGTGTCGCGCTGCGATTGGGCGCCGCCATCCGAGTCGGCCGTCCGGGACCCGCGGTTCACGTAACGTTCTGCGGTCGGCGCAATCGATCCGTCCGCTCGATACACGCGCGATCCAACGGCTCCTGGTCATCGTCTACGACTGGTGTGCACCGTGACCGTCGACCTTCTAACCCTAATTTCTCGCTCGATTCTCGATGGATTTTCGTGTTCTTATGCTTCTATGGATTCGTCTTGAAGAGACGAACACATCCATACGGTAAACATGCATTGAAATTTACTCAAATGAAATGGAGAATCTCCGTAAGCTCGGGAAGAAGAATGAGTTCATACCTTTGCTCGGAGAAGTGAAGCTTCGATCCGAGAGTTGTTGCACCTTCGATTGGATCCTAGCAAGCTCCGGATGAAGTCTCCTGGTGCAGTGAATTGTCTAGGTTGGACTTCGACCACGAGTGATCACAAAGCTTGGAGTCCGGAGCAAGCCGGGTGGCTCTGGAGATGGGGCTTTTGCTGGTGGACACCTTCCGCTTGGTGCGGTGAAGGTGTAGAACCAATCGATTTGGGGATTGGTCCACTTGTGGAGAAGTGTCCTGGTTTTGGGTGGAATTTCGACTACGAAATTGAGCTCGCGGAGAAGAAATGGCGGGGGGATCTCACTGGGGATGAAGTGCTCGTGTATGGGGAGGAGTACGGAACAATTTTGGCGAGTTTTGGCAAGGTTTTGTGCGACTCTCCTTTTATGGCCGTGAGGGGGTGGTGTTTAAATAGGCATGGCTGGAGGCTCTCCGGGGGGTTTAATGGTTGGGATCGATTGCTTAGGTCAAGGGAAGAACGAGCCATGCTATCCATTTGGGTTGGGACAAGTCGCAATGGAGAATTTCGATGTTGGCTCACATGTGAGCTTTCGGCCATGGTGTTTTCCGGCGGTCGGGGTGGGCTGGCCAGCGAGCGAGGGTCACCCTCGAGGTCGGGTGGGTCGAGGTGCGGGTGTTTGTGCAAGCGATTGGCAATGGCCAAGTGTAAAGGAGATGGCTTGGAATGGAATGGGGAAGAGGCCATTTTGGCTAGGTTTGGGTCAACCCATCCTTTTGGGCTAGGTGCACCACCCAAGGTGCGGTCTTGGGCTGAAAAGAGTCACTTGGGTCGAGTGCCATGTGAGTGGTGAAGTCTCCATCCATGGTGAGGTGGCTAAGCATGGTTTAGTGTGTGACATGCTTAAGGTAAAAAAAGGTTTAAGAAGGATTAGGAAAGGGCCCCCTCTTCTTGCCATAAATGGACTAATGACAAGTCAAAGCCCTCATGGCTTCATGTGGCTTGAGGATGGCTTGTTCATGGCTCCATTTGGCTTGGGAAAAGGGTTGACTTGTTTCATGAAAAGGGTTTTAGGAATTTTTTTGGTAATTTGATGGAAATTTGTATGGAACTTGATTTGGAATGATTTGATGATGGATTTAGGACTTAGGTATTGAGTTTAATTGAAAGTATGATGAGGGGAAATGTCATATGGGCTTTGGGACCAATTTTGGGCCTTTGGATGTGGTAAAGGATGGGCTTTTAAAATGGTTTAGGAAAGTGGGCTTTTGAATTTTAAAATGGATTTTGGGATGAAATTTTGGTAAAGGCTTGGGCCAAATAATTGTTGAGTTTGGTTTAGGGATGCTTCATGAGTGGTTTGAAACAAGTTTGAGGTGATTTGGGTTTGAATTGGGTTGGATATGGGCCTTTTTGGTAAAGAGGCTAAGGTGGGCCAAAATGGGTTACCATGGGCCAAAGTTGGGCTAGAGTTGAAATTGATGTAAAATTAATGTTGGGAAATGTTTATGGGAGTGTTTCAAAGAGGTTTTGGCTTTGGTTAGGTTTTGATTTTGGGATTTGGGCTCATTTGGGCTAGGTTTAGGTTTAGGTCAAAATTGGGCTTTTTGATTTTGGGTTGAATTTGAGTGGGGTTTGGGTCTAAATTTTGGGCAAATCATGTTAGTGTTTTGTTTATGGGGATGTTAAGGAAGGTTTAGAAAAGATTTGGGGTTAATTGGAGTTGAATTGGGTGAGTTTGGGTTAGGTTTGGGTCATAGGTCCAAATTGGGCTTTAAGGCCAAAAGTGAAATTGGATCCCAATGCCACTCAAATTGGGCTTGGATTGGGTCTAGATTGGTGTTGGGGATGTTGAATTGAAGTTTAGAATTGAATTGGACCAAAATTGGGGTCAATTGGGTAGATTTGGTTTGACATTGGGTTTACTTTGGGTTAAAATGGGTCGAATTGGGGGTTTTGATAAAAGTGGGGTAAATTGACAAAATTGGCCCATGGTGTAGTTGAACAAAATGAAATTGGGAATATTTGGGATTTTCTGGAATTTTCTAGGAATTTTCTGAATTTTTGGATTTTTGGGTCGAGAGGGGTATTTTGGGTATTTGGAGGGTATTGGGGGGTATTTTGGAATTTTTGGCATTTTTGGTTATGGATGATCAATTTAAGTGATGTGGAAATGTTTGGGATTGATTTTGGAGAATTTTGGGTAATTTGGAAATTTTTGAGAAATTTGGGTAGTTTTAAAGGCATTTGGTAGATTAGGCGGGGTGTAGGGTCCCGGGTCAAAAATTGAAAATTTGGAAAATTGAAGATTGGGTGGATGTAAGTGGAATAAAACCATTTTGGTTGAGCCATGAAGCCATATCAAGCCCACATGAGCCATGAAGGGACTCATTTGAGGCATTCATTATGTTGTTCCTAACCCTCTTAGCGAGGGCTTAGGGGTTAAGGACCATCCATGTGAATCACCTACATGAGTCGGGGAAGTCGAAGTTGGGTATGGGTGTATTTTCGGGAGGTGCATGGAAGTGTAGTGT